>BPLR01014647.1:0-48544 GCA_021605095.1 Caerostris extrusa
ACGTATTGCTGTACATGACAAGATTGGTTGAATGCTGGTCGCGGTTTGTTGCAAATGTTGTTGTATGTTGAGGTTAACATATAACATAATAGAATTATGTTTGTTTACCTAAGTATTATAGATGCATTTGAATTGTGCCCGCTCGCCAATAGAAGTAAACAATTTTTTAAAGTGAATTAAATGATGATGTTGGTTAACTTTAAAGCAGAATGATTTCAGATGCTAGTGCTGAGCCTGCAAAGGGCAAGCAAAATAAATTGAATACTTTATTGAATAAAGATTTTATGCTTAATCAAAGTTCTTCTTAGAAAACAAAGATTAAATGAGATTCGTCAATTAAAAAATAGACCAAACAAATTCATTTCTGTATGGCATAAACCTTAAAAGTTATAAAAAGGATTTAATCTAGCAAATGTTACGATTAGAATTTTGTGTAAAAAAACCCCATCCAATGAATAATACTGCAAAATATATTATGTATGAACAGAATAAAAATGTTAAACTTAACGAAAGCTAGTATAATGTTCGATATTAATTTCTGCTTTTGGCCATTTCTTAAAAAAGAAAAACTAAGCTAAAAATTATAATCATAAATATTATTAATATACAGCAAAATAGCAAAACAAATATTCTGCGAATTTTGCATAAAAATAATTTGATTTTTCAATTCCTTCCTATAGCTCACACTTTCCTTATATATATATCTTGTTCAAATTTCCAATCGTTAATAAAATACTTTTATTCAACCACTCAAGTTCAAATACATTTTTTTTTTTTTTTTTTTTGAACTTGAAAATAATTTGATGTGCTAATATAGTTTTTTTCGTATTAATTAAAAATTAATTAATTAATTTTAGTCAGATTTAAGTTGCATCTACTTTAACAATAGATGGCGCCAGATGCCAAACTTTACAAAAATGAATGGAAAATTATTTATTAAAAGAGACTTTCTGCTACAATAGAGTGAAAACTAGGAATTGACTTACTAAATATATATATTACTTGTTTATTCTTTTAAGGAAATTTTCTCTTATTTATATAATATTGATTTCTGAATAAATTTTTTTACGTACTTTCGAATTATACTTTTCATTAGTGTTTACATGTTATAAAAAACTTGCGCTAAAGCAAAATTGGTTGAAATTTTCAAACCAGTTTCGTTCAAATACCTTCGTCCTACAGATTTTTCTAATTGCAGCTAAAATTCATGCATCAGCTATTAACGAGCAAAATTCATTATAACTGTATTAAAGATTCCAAGCACTATGGTAATAATGTGATTCTAAAATAATTGTTCAATTTCCAGTAATGTTTATGTAATAATGTGCACAATGCGCAATTCAGTGTTGACAGAACGCAGCATAAAACATAACAAAGTGCAAAAATATTAGAATGAAAGTTTTGTGTAACTTACACAAGTATCACAGTATTTTACTCCTTGTCCATACTACACAGGATGGAATGCTTTGTTCCGTATATTTTGAAAAAAATTCATAAAACTCTCTAACTAAGTAACAACTTGTATTTGGAAAAAATCATAAAACCTGAAAACTTTCAATCCACTTGATGTATCACCAAATAGGTAAGAATTGGTTTTTGCTCTACGGACCGTAGAGAGGGGAATAGCGGGTACTTGTTAAAGCACATGAACTTATATTCACTTATATTTATGTGCATGAATTATAAAACGTCATACACCTTTAGAAAACACTTAGCTCTTAATACACAATGAATATTCGATTACGAAGAAGTTTTAGTCACAATTTGGATCACTGAAGTTCAGATTTAGTTGAAAGATACCTTTACACCGAGACCGATGAAACAATGCTAATAACATCCATTAAAAATTCAACATAAATTTTTTTCTTTCATGACGATCTTAAAAATTACGTTTGATCCTTTTTCCTAGCCTGCAAAAAACAAGTGCCATAAAATAAAGACATTGAGGCATTTGCTTTTGCATGTTCTTTTCATATTTTTGAACCTCATTTTTAACTTTACGATCCAACAGAGAAACGACCAGCTCATAAAAATTAAATATACTTTAGGAGACCCCGTTTCGCAGCGGAAGAGGATGGGATAAAAAAAATCACCCCCCACTCCTAAGTTCTGCCAGACTGATGCGTAAGTTCCTTTATAGACTACACCGATATCGCATAAAAGTTGGATATTTTTTATTGCCTTCTAATGCATGCCTTATTTAGCAAAAAGAGTGGTTATGATTTGTTCTGGGATACTCTGCTTTACATCTTCAGAGATTTTAGTGAGTATAGTGTAGAATATGGAAGATATTTGCTCTGTATAGTGATTGGTGCATTTCGGAATAGACTAAACCCCATGCAGTCCAAATACAACATAAGAATTGGCAATGTAAAATCGCCTATAAAATATTTATTTTTAAAAGATAGTTTAAAATTTTTTTACTACTTGTTATCGATAAATTCAAACAAAACATTTTATAGCAAAAAAAAAAGGGCTTATTCCAACAAAGTAGGGAAACTTTCTGTATACTTGATTTCATTTAGGTTTACGAAAGCAATTTGATAACTGGGGATTTAACTGTCGCTAGTGTGATTTTAAGTGTGATAATCGGCGAATTTATCGTTGCACTATTTCTCATAATTGATTAATTGTTTTGTAGATCAATGCATTGTCTTTTATAAAGTTACTACGTTTGAAAGGTATATTAAAGATTAATATGTTAATATTGATTATTAATGTGTATCCCATTTTATTTTCATAAATCCTCATCTACTTCTACTGCACCCAACACTGTGCCTAGAGCTGAGTTGCCGTTTATAGTTTAGGAATGATGTGGGTGAGAAGTCTGATTCGGCTCTGTGACACTATACGGTCATATGAGACCAGTACTTATGGTTTAAAGTGGATTCCAAACATCCATGGGGATCGAACTGAAACACGTGGCACCGAGCGCTAGAGAGCTAGCCTCTCGGCTATCAGGACCCTATAAATAATAATCTACTAGTCAATCTTTTTAAATAATTTTACAAAATGCTAAGAAAAACCTCCATCATGTTTGTAAACGATGATATTACAAAATAAACTTGTCATTCAATATATTAATTCGTTAATGCCACATTTAGGGTGAGAATGGCACCGATTAGGCCAGTTGAGGGGGCATTTTTTCCGGGGTGTAAAGATCTTCCTGTTGTTT
Source organism: Caerostris extrusa (assembly GCA_021605095.1). Taxonomy (NCBI): domain Eukaryota; kingdom Metazoa; phylum Arthropoda; class Arachnida; order Araneae; family Araneidae; genus Caerostris; species Caerostris extrusa. Next base: position 3,176 of record BPLR01014647.1, read on the forward strand.
GGGAATTTCAACAGCTTGCATGGCATCGCTGCTAGAATTAAATCAAATTTTTTACTTGAAGTTACTAAGAGAAAGGCCCTAATTGCACAAAAGTGCACAGTGAACTGTTCAAAATGACACATTTTCTTAGAAATTTTAAAATTTCTTGAGAAACCTTATGTCGATTCTATAAAGTTCGTGTTGATGATTGCATTAATAATCATTACTATAAAAAAGAAGAGCTAATTAGAATCGTTTAAATGATATTAAAAGATAAATTGAATTGATGTTAACGAACTTCATCGCTATCAACCCCGTTTCTCTCTAATGGAATTAAGAGGCTTGAACGTCCTAAATTGAATAAAAAGAGTCCTCATGAACATTCTGTCCGGTTCCATGGACACGGGCGGAATTTGAGCAGCAAACGTCTTGGAGAAGGAAACTTTCTTTTCTTTCAAGGAAATTAGATTTTAAGCTGACTCTTATTCCTCATTGTGGTGAAGGACCCTTAAGTGAAGACAAATAATAAAAGTGTTCAAGGAAATCCCCGTTAGAAAGAAAAAGTCGTCAACACCCTATTAAAAAGAACAGCATTAATTTCCAATAGTCCAATGGTTTTAACGTTATAAGAAATTGATTCGAAAATGCAATTCTAAATCAATTTTTTTCGTGATATATAAAACAGATGTTTCGGAAAAAGTTATTTATTAGAAAAAAAAATACTGAAGAAATATTTTCAAAATTCTGTTAATAGAGAAGGTAAATTTTCGTCAAAAGTATTTTTTTTTTTTTGTAGAAATTTATAATTTTAAACAAAATAATAACAATAATAATAATAATAAATAAGTAAAGTCTAGAATAAATTGAAATGTGCAAGATTTTTTTTTCCTTAAACAATTTTTTTAATTTAAGATCAAAGTTACAAATTTGAACACAAATTTAGTTTTTAAATTGTGAATATAAGTAAAGATGCAACATCCTAAACAGATAAGTTGCATCTGAATTAGTTTAAGAAAAATGTTTTATGTTCTGAGAAAATAAATTTTTAAAACGTAAAATTTCATAAACTTGAAATTTCGACATTTTACATCATGGAAGCCAGGTCACTGGACTGGTTCATAACATGGATGAGAAATGGCCTCAAGAATTTGGGATAAGTTCTCACAGATCAGAGTAAAGAGAAATATTAAAAGTGTTCAAGAAACTCCCCGTTAGAAAAAATTCCCCAACACCCTATTAAAAGTAAAATATTAATTTTTGACCAGATATTATTGTATTGTTATAGGCAGAAAGTAAATTCGCAAAAATTAAATTTGGCTATACTATAATACTGTTTAATACCCAATTTTAAATTTTGAACTTTTCGACAAACACTATGAGCGAGTTTAATAAAAGTTATAATACTTAGAAGACACTTTTAATCTCATATTGCTAGCATAAACGTTAGATTATAATGCATGAAATAAAAAAAATGGAGCGCTTCAAAAGTTTTCCTTTGAAAAAACCGCAGAGGTGAAAGTTTCGGAGTATCACTCAGAAACTCTCAACTGAATTAACGTGTTTAGAAGGCAAATTGCACATTCTAACATTTGTACCACCAATAGCACCAATCTAATGGGTTTCTTCCACTTTAAAAAGGACATTCAAGTTTCAGTGGTTCTGAACTATCCAAATGCATTTACTCGAAAGAGGCACATTTTTCAAGGCCATTAGCAAATCGAATAAAACGATAACATCGACCACGAACCTTAAGAGAGCCCCATCCTCATCAAAGAACTCCCCATAGCTCCAGAAACGAAGAACACACTTTGAAAGGAGCACCGCGTGTTAAATTCTTTCCCTTCTCATTGACTATTGACTATTTGGATTGACTGTAAATTGACTATTTGGATATTCCTCAGTGAAGTTTCTGGTATCTGTTTGAATTTCAGTGTTGTTCACGTACATGGCAAGAGGACTGAATTGCAAGGTTTCGCGGTTCGCTGCAACGTTGTTTTATTATACAACACATAACATAATAGAATTATGTTTGTTTACCTAAGTATTATAGATGAATCGTGTCTGCTTCGTGCCATGAAGTAAACAATTTTTATAATGAATTGGAAATGATGATGTTGGTTGGAATTTTAAAGCAGAATAATTTCAGATGCTGGTGCTTGCTTCCCACAGCGAAACCAAATAAATTGAATACTTCTTTTGAATAAAAGATTTCACGCTTAATCAAAGTTCTGTTTAGCATACAAAGATTGATTAAGATTTGTCAATTAAAAAATGTGAAACAAATACATCTGTACATATATAATTAATACGATTTAAAATTAAAAATATCAAATAGAGGATGCAATAAAAGTGGAATATTAATTAACAGGAACTTTTTTGTGTAAAAAAAACTTCTCCAGTGATTTATACTGTAAAATACTGCAAAAAAAAAAGGTAAATTATGAAAGAATAGTATTAAATATTAACGAGAAATATTGAAATTAATGAAAGCTGGTATAATGTTGGATATTCTTTACAGCATATTTCTTAAAAAAGTTATGAAACCATAATTATATGCATAATTATCAAAAATATACAGAGAAATAAAACAAATATTCTCTGAATAGTGCGCAAAAATTAATACATTTTTTGATTAACGTTTTTTTCAGGAAATATTCACTCATTCATACCATTTTAATTTCTAAATACTTTTTGTTCACATACGTTTGAATTCTATTATTTTTATTAGTAATTTACATAATATAAAAACTACAAAAATAAAACTTGTTAAACCTCAAACCGGTTTCGTCCAAAATACTCATCGCTGTTGCAAAAGTACTTCAGATAAAATGCATAAAGCAGTAATTAACAAGTAAAATGCATTATAACTATACTAAAATTCTGGTAATTTGTAGTAGGACGTACTAATTTAGGAGTACCAGCATCGTATTAAGTACCACGAAATCCTCCACGTTTTAATAAATGGAAAAAAAATTCTGTCGTCGTTCCTTTAATTTTTAAATATACTAAAAACATAAATTTAAAAGCAAGTTAATCAAATCCAAGTTAAATTTAGGAAAATGAAACTTTTAAATTTAGAAAAGCATTTGCTTTACGATTACAGTCAGAAGGGAGAACTATTATGTGAAAGCTATTGGCAAAATTAGGTTTCTTTTACTCGTTGACTAAAAAGATGAAAGAAAAACGTTTTAAAAGTGGAAACAAAGAACTTCTCTGGACTGCAAACAAAAGATTGCATAACATACACTCATCTTTCAGTCATTTCTTTTAAACAGTTCTTACAGGCTTGGAATAGAATTGATATTTTTTTTTATTTATTTACAATGTTTATTTTCCTTCATTTCTACAATTTCTAGTCATTCTAATAAAACTTATTTCCACCAGATGTGACATCATATGTATACTTTTCCGTTTTTATCGAAATTTATACGTCACAGGGGTATAGTATATGGTCTATATTCATGTATTTCTAACAAAACTTCTAGCTCTGTACAGTTTATGCAATATTGACAAAAACAAAGCATAAAAACATAACAAAGTGCAAAAAATACTGAAAGGTAATTACTTGTAACCTACATTGCTATCACAATCCTTTACTCTTGTCCATGCCTACAGGGTCGAAATGCTTTCAGTTACGTATATTCCGAAAAAAATCATAAAACTTCTTTCTAAGTAACATCTTTTTATTAAATAAATTCGACAAACATGAACTTAAAGAACTTTCAATTAATGCGATGCATCACCAAATAAGTGAAGTTTGGTTTATCTCACTGAGGTCAATTTTCTCCCACTTTAGGCTAATTAGATCGGTACGTACAATTTAACGTGGATTCCGAACTACCAACAAACATTAATCCCCCTCGATTCGCCCCTGAAGTATGTAGTACCAGCGCCCAGAGCGTTAGCCAATTAGCCATCAGGCCAGGTACGGGGAAAGGTGTATGGAGTTTAAAGTTTAAACTTAAAAAAAATAATAGTTAAATCTTAATTTAACATTTTAAAGCATCTCAGATAATGTACTAGACAGGGACATACCGTTTAACGTGGCTTCCGAACCACTAACAAACACGCATGTCACCTCCAGGAACAGGAAGAATGTTACCACTGGTTAGAGAGCCAGCATCCCACTCAAACAAGTTAGAAGAGCAGCGGCCACTTTTTAATGGATTTGTTAATGGAATGGTTTGACCACTTGTTAGTGGAACGGCCACATGGATTTGTATACCACTACACTGCTGTTACATTTAATTTAATTTTGAACGCAACTCAAAAATTAAATTTTTACTAAAAATGCTGATCAGCAAAAGTTACAGTGAATCGATCTAAAAGATAAATTTAATTATCCAACGAACTTCACTGCCTTGCATGGAGAAAAAACGTGGTTTGTCGCGCTACGGTCACTTGTGGCCATTTTAAACTTATCAGACCGAGACCAACTACTACCACCGTATTTAGTACGTGGATTCCGAACTACCGAAAAAACAAAAATGCCACCGCCAGGATTCGAATCTGAAGTCTGCGGTACCAACGCCAAGCGCCAGCCAATTGGCCATCAGGCCGTGTATCCAGGAAGAAATACGGAGTTTAAACTTTTAAACATCACATAGTTTACATATAAGATACCATTTTAAACATACCACATAGTTGAAAGAGATTACATTTTAAAGTTCATGTGAATGATTTATAAATAGCCACACATATTTAGAGATCACTGAGCTCTTAATATACAAGAAATATTCGATTACGAAGAAATTAGTCCCTAATTTGGATCGTAGAAGTTCAGATTGAGTTGAAAAATACCTTTACACGAGACCGATGAAACAATGTTAATAATATCCAATAAAAATTCAAAATAGATTTTTTTTTCATGCCGATCGTAAAAATTACATTTGATCCTTTTCAAGTCTTCAAACACAAGTGCCATAAAATAAAGACATTAAGACACAAAGCACTGATACTTTTTGCATGTGAGGAGATCTTTCATATTTTTGAACCCTCTTTTTAACTTTACGATCCAACAGAAAAACGACCAGCTCGTAAAATTAAATATACTTTAGGAGACCCCATTTCGGAATGGAAAGGGGTGGGATATAAAAAATCACCCCCCTCCTAAATTCTGCCAGACATATGCGTAATTCCTTTATAGACTACACCGATATCGCATAAAAGTTGGATATTTTTTTTTTTTTTTTTTGCCTTCTCTAATGCACACACCGTATTTAGTAAAAAGAGTGGTTCTGGGATACTCTTCTTTAAGTCTTCAGAGATTTTAGTGAGTATAGTACAGAAACTGGAAGAGATTTGCTCTGGATAGTGATTGGCGCATTTCGAAATAGACTATATACTAAACCCCATCATATAGCCCAAATACTAGGTAAAACAAACAATAGGTTGACAAACTAAAATTGCTCATAGAATATTTATTTAAAGAATGTGTATTACTACTAGTTATCGATAAATTCAAGAAATATTTTTTAATAACGGTAATAACCAAAAAAAAATGATTATTCCAACAAAGCGGAAAAGTGTTCTATGTATTTGAAATGTAATTCTGTTTATGAATGTAATTTTTATAACTGAGAATTAAAGTTTACTAAGTAGGATGAGAATAAGTTTGCTAAGTAGAGAATAAGTAAGAGGAAAAAGGAAATCTGTCAATATATCACAACAGTGCTCATCATAATAGAGTTAATCTATGAAGTTCAATGCATTGGTCTTTATAAAGAAACTGCATTTTATGTTCAAGATTTTTTTCTTGATATTTATTTGGTTTTTGCATTTTTTTTCCTTTTTCTTAAAATTCATCTACTACTACATCACACCACATAGCAGTGCCTAGAGCTGAGTTGCCCTTTTATAGTTTGGGAACGATGTGAATGAGAAGTCTGATTGAGCTCTATAACGCTCTACGATTATATGAGACCGGGACCTACGGCTTAAAGTGGATTCCGAACCACTACAAACATCCATCACACTGCCGGGATTAGAGCCCGAAAGCCTGTCTTACCGAGCACAAGCTACTAGACTATCATGCCTTTATAAATAATCCTCCACTAGTTTAATCTTTTTTTTTTAAATAATTTACAAAATGCTTAGAAAACCTCCATCATGTTTATAAACGACGGTATGACAAAATAAACTTTCCGTTGAAAATTGATACGTTTAATGTCACATTTAGGGGTGGATGACACAACTTAGGCCAGTTGATGGCATTTTAAGGGTTTATCAGGGGCTTAAAGGTCTTCCTATCGCTCGAAAATTCCAAGAGCGTGCACTGATGCTTGAATTAAAAGCATTCAAATTTTCATCTGAGACTAATAAGGAGAAAGAATGAGTTGCACAAAAGTGCGTAGATAACTGTTCTCAATCCCATTTAAGGTTAGAAATTTTAAAAAATTCTTGAGAATTGAATTTATCCTTTTGAATTTTTCTCGAAAATTATACATCGCAGGAGTAAGTTCTATGGACTGTTGTTTTGTATTTCGAACGAGATTTGTCGCTCTATACAGTTTTTGCAGTATTTTCAGAACATCTTGCATAAAAACATAACAATGTACAAACATTATTCTTTTCATATTAGAATGGAGTTACATGTTCTACGTTGCTATCGCAGCCTTTTACCCATGTCCATGCCTGAAAGAGTTAAGGTCTGCATATTACAAAAAAACATCAAGATTCAAATTAAGTAAACTTTTTTTATTAAAATAATTCAACAAAGATGCACTTAAAGATATTTCATTTAATGCAATGCTTCACCAAATAAGTGAGGTCTGACTTGTCGCTATACGACCATTTTGTGCATACTTTAAGCTAATTAGAGAAGAACATAGAGTTTAATGTGGATTCGAACAACTAACAAACATCCATGTCCCTTCCAGGAATCGATATAGGATATTCCGAGTACCAATGGAAAGAGCTCTAGCCAATTGGTCATCAAGTCGTTAAAACAAATGAAGAGAGCAGACGACACTTAAAGCACATGCACTTGTATACCACTCCACTCCAGTTACATTTTAATTTAACTTTGAACACAACTCAAAAATTGAGTTTTTGCATAAAAAATACTGATCAGCAAAAGTCACAGTGAATCAATCTAAAGGTAATTCCAATTGTCCAACGAACTAGAAAGAAATAGGGACTTTAACTTAAAACTTCTAGCACCCGCATGGTTTACTGAAAGTAAACACATTTTAAAGTTCATGTGAATGATTTATAAAAAAGACATATATCTTTAAAAAAATTGAGCACTTAATACACAATGAATATTCGATTACGAAAAGTTAGTCAAAATTTAGATCACTGAAGTTCAGAGTTGAGATGCGTTTACACCCATGAAACAATGTTAATAATATCCAATAAAAATTCAACTTATTTTTTTTTCTTTCGTGTCGATCGTAAAATTAGGTTTGATCCTTTTCCAGCCTGCAAAAACAAGTGCCATAAAATAAAGACATTGAGACACAAAACACTGATACTTTTTGCATGTGAGGGGATCTTTTCATATTTTTGAACCCTCATTTTTAACTTTACGATCCAACAGAGAAACGACCAGCTCGTAAAATTAAATATAGTTTGGGAGACCCCGTTTACGCAGCGGAAGGTGGTGGGATAAAAAAGAAACAGCCCCCCTTCTAAGTTCTACCAGACCTATGCGTAAGTCCCTTTATAGACTACAACGATATCGCATAAAAGTTGGATATTTTTGATTGCCTTCTCTAATGCACGCCGTATTTAGAAAAAAAGAGTGGTTATGATTTGTTCTGGGATACTCTTCTTCACGTCTTCAGAGATTTTAGTGAGTACAGTACAGAATATGGAAGAGATTTGCTCTGGATAGTGATTGGTGCATTTCGGAAAAGACTATGTACTGAATTCTATTATATAGTCCAAATACTAAGTAAGAACTGCAGTATAAAATTGTCCGTAGAACATTTATTTTAAGAACTAGTTTAAAAGTATTACTACTAGTTATTGAATAAATTCAGGAAATAATTTTTTATAGGCAAGAAAAAAAAGGCTTATTCCATCAAAGCGGGAAAGGTTTTATGCATTAGAATTGCAATTCAGTTTATGAAGGCAATTTTATAAATGGTGATTTAAGTTTAGTAACGGAGGAAATTCGGTGAATATTACATTAATGTACTCATCATAATAGAGTTAATCAATAAAGTTCAATTATATTGGTCTTTATAAAGACACTACATTTAAAAGTTATGTTCAAGATATATCTTGATAATTAGTGTGTATTACAGTTTTTCCCTTTTTATAAATAATTATACGCTACTATTACAAAAATACCACATCACTGTGAATAGAGCTGAGCTTGCCATTTATAACTTGGGAAATAACTTGGGAATGAGTTGAATGAGATGTCTGATTGGGCTCTTTGACGGTCTTCGATCCGTAGACCGCATTGCTGCTTGAATTAGAAGTAATTCAAATTTTTATCTGAGTCTTCTAAAAAATGCATTGGTTGCACAAAAGGGAACAGTGAACTATTCCCAATCACACATTTGTTTAGAAAATTTAAAAATTCTTTAGAAATTCTTGTGTTGACGATATAAAATTCGTGTTGATGATTGCATTAATAAACATTAAAAAAGAAGAGCTAATTATATCGTTTAAATGATATAAAAGAGGTAAATTGAATTGATGTTAACGAACTTCACCGCTATGAGCCCCGTTTCTCTTTCTAATGGAATTAAGAGTCTTGAACGTCCTAAATTGAATAAAGGAGTCCTCATGCACATTCTTTCCGGTTCCATGGATACGGGCTGAAGTTGTGCGGAACGACTTGGAAGACGACAAGTTTCTTTTCTTCCAGAGAAATTAGATTTTAAGCTAACTCTTATTCTTCTCTGTGGTGAATGACTCTTAAATATAATTTTTACAAAAGTTTTAACATTATGAAAAACTGATACGTACATGCAATTTTAAATAAAATTTTTCTCGTGATATATAAAACAGATGTTTAGGAAAAAGTTATTTATTATAAAGAAATACAGAAGAAATATTTTCTAAAATTCTGTTAATAGAGAAGATAAATTTTTTATCAAACATTTTTTTTTCGTAGAGTTGAAATTTTAAAATATTGACTAAATAAAAAAAAATTCATTACATGAAATTACGTGAAATAAGATAGATATTAACTAATAAATTTTTCATACATGGTTAATGTATGGTTGGTGTAGCACACAAATATGTTTATGTAATACTTTTTTAGAAAAATTTTCTAAGAAATTTATATTTCCAAATAAAATAATAATAATAATAATAATTAATTAATTAATAAAGTCTAAAATAAACTGAAATGTGCAAGATAAATTGAAGTGTGTAAGATTTTTGAAAAGAAAATGTGCAAGATAAATTCCTCATAAAAGATTTTCCCTTAAGATCAAAGTTATTAATTTGAATGAAAATTTTGTCTTTAAATTGTGAATATAAAGAGATATTCAACATCCTGAAAAATTAGATGTATCTGAGTTAGTTTTTTTCAGAAAATGTTTTATCTTCTGAGAAAATGAATTTTAAAAAGGAAAATGTTATAAACTTGAAATTTCACAACATTTTAAATGAATGAAAGCCAGTTCACCGGACTACTTCATAACATGAATACCACCAAACACTGACACCATTAAACCATTTGTCACAATCAACAGACTATATTGAATCATTTAGGAACATTGTTATACGGGATATTGTTTCATTTAGGAAGTAGTACATAATGAGTTTGTTTGTCGCTGTTACATATATTGTGAGTGTGATAAAATGTATACATTATATGAGAATAATAGAACTAACTGCAAATTGTTCATTATAATCGACTCTACTGTTTGGCGATACCATGAAATCGCATATAATAAAAAATAAAAAGGGAATACCAGTACCAACACCTATAATAAAAAAATTCCCAAATATATAAAAAAATATGGGAATTGACTACATAAAATTATATTTTCAAATCAGTTACCTTCTCGAATGCCTGTGGAAACTTTGTCACTTTTGACAGTGTATCTCAAGCATCCAAGACCAATTTTGGACTATTAATTTTAAAGTGGGTTAATTATATTGCATATTCCTTTTGACGGTTCGAGATTTTTACAACAGTTATTTAATACTAGCAAGGACAATGAAATATTACAATATTTTTTCAAATATTTAAATTAAGAGACACATACAAGAACTGTATGTGCAACAAGATAACATTCCTATATGCACAATTCATTCATGCCCGCGTTCGTGGTACCAGATAGAATGTGCATGAGGACCTTTATTCAATTTAGGACGTTCAAGACTCTTAATTCCATTAGAAAAAGAAACGGGGCTGATAGCGGTGAAGTTCGTTAACATCAATTCAATTTACTTTTTTAATATCATTTAAACGATATAAATAACCCTCTTTTTTTTAGTAATGTTTATTAATGCAATCATCAACACTAACTTTATATCGTCAGCACAAAGATTTCGACGATTTTAAAAATTTCTAAGCAAATGTGTGTTTGAGAATAGTTCACTGCACAACTCGTGCCTTTCCCTTATGAGTTTCACATGAAAATTTGAATGCTTTTAACTCGAGCAGCGAAGCAATGCACTCTATTGAAATTCCCGAACGGCAGGAAGATCTTTACACCCCTGAAAAATGGCATCAAATGACCTAAGATGTGCCATCCACCTCTATGTGGCATTCAACGAATCAAACTTCAATATCAGATTTATTTTGTCTCGTTTACAATCAAGATGTATGTTTTTCAGACCATTTTGAAAATTATTTAAAAAGAATAAACTAGTAGATGAGTATCTATAGAGGCCTGATGGCTGAGTGGCTAGAACCCTGGCGTTCGGTTTCACAGGTTCCGTTTCAGTGACATGGACGTTTGTAGTTTTTCGGAATCCACTTCAAGCCGTAGGACCCAGTCTCATATGAAACGTACAGAGGTCAATCAGATTTCTCACCCACATCATTCCCAAACTATAAAGGGGGGCAACTCAGCTCTAGGCACACTGATGTGGTGTGGTGCAGTAGTAGATGATTATTTATAAAAAACGAAACAAAAATGCAATACAAAAAAAATGATCAAGATAAGTTCTGAACATAATTATAAATGTGGTATATTTATAAAAACCAGTATATTGAACTTCAAAAATTAACTTTATTATGAGAAATATTGTAAAGGTATATTCCCCGAATTTACATCACTTACTAAAAGTTAAATCGCCAGTTATAAAATTGCTTTTGTAAACCGAATGGCAATTCAAATACATAAAAAACTTTCCCGCTTTTGTTGGAATAAGCCTTTTTTTTCTTGGCTATAAAGAATTGCTTCTTGAATTAAACGATAACTAGTAGTAATACTTTAAAATTATCTTCTTAAAATAAATATTCTACGGAAATTTTTAAATTGTCAATTATTACCTAGTGTTTGGACTATATAATGAGGTTTAGTATATAGTCTATTCGAAATGCACCAATCACTATCTATAGCAAATCTCTTCCATGCTCTTTACTATACTCACTAAAATCTCTGAAGACGTAAAGAAGAGTATCCCAGAACAAATCATAACCACTCTTTTTACTAAATACGATGTGCATAAGAGAAGGTACCATAAAATATCCAACTTTTATGTGATATTTGTGTAGTCTATAAAGGGACTTACGCATAAGTCTGGCAGAACTTAGGAGTGGGGGGTTTTTTTTTTATCCCACCCTCTTCCGCTGCGAAATGGGGTCTCCTAAAGTATATTTAATTTTACGAGCTGGTCGTTTCTCTGCTGGATCGTAAAGTGAAAAACGAGGGTTCAAAAAAATATGAAAAGATCCCTCCACATGCAAAAAGTATCAGCGTTTTGTGTCTCAATGTCTTTATTTTATGGCACTTGTTTTTGCTGGCTAGAAAAGGATCAAACGTATTTTTACGATCGACACGAAAGAAAAAAAATTATGTTGAATTTTTAATGGATATTATTAGCATTGTTTCATCGGTCTCGGGAGTAAAGGTATCTTTTAACTCAATATGAACTGCAGTGATCCAAATTATGAATCACTTCTTCGTAATCGAATATTCATTGTGTATTAAGTAAAATGTGGAAGGTTTTCGCGGTCTATGATGCGTTCATTGAGCAATTGAACAACCTCCGTTAGGATCGAGTTGCTTCAAACTATCGGCAGTATTTGTATAGTGATAATGAATTTTGCTCGTTATTACTACAATACTCATTTTATCTGTGAAGTCAGTACATTACAATAAAGGACGAGTATTTTCGAAGAAACCGGCTTGAAATTTAACGAATTTTTTACTTTGTAGTTTTTATATTATGTGAAAACTAATAAAAAGTAATTGAATTCAAAAGTATGTGAAGAAAATGTATTCAGAAATTAAAATGGTATAAATTACTGCATGACATTACAGACATTAGACACATTTACAGCATGTATCAAAAATTAAGTAGTTTTCTGTAAAATTCAGAGAATATTTGTTTTCTTTTGCTGTATATTAATAAACATTTATGATTATAATCATGATTTTGCTTCGTTTTTTAAGAAATGGGCTGTAAATAATATCAAACAGTATATCAGCATTCATTAATTTTTAACATTTTTCGTAAATAATTAATTCCATTTATCCATAATTTTCCATTTTCGTGAGTTCGAAAGTTTCAAAAGTTTGTGATAATTAAAATTTTACTTTATTGCATCCTCTATTTGATATTTTGATTTTAAATCGTATTACTTATATTTGTACAGATAAATTTGTTTGACATTTTTTTAATTGACGAATCTATTCAATCTTTGTATTCTAAACAGAATTTTGAATAAACTTAAAATCTTTTATTCAATAGACGTATTCCGTTTATTTGCCTTCGCTGTGGAAACAAGCACTAGCATCTGAAATCATTCTGCTTTAAAATTCAACCAACATCATCATTTCCAATTCAATTTAAAAATTGTTTACTTCGTGGCACAAGCAGACATGATCCATCATCTTTAATACTTAGGTAAACAAAAGTGATTCTATTATATGATGTATTATATACTAAAACAACTATGCAGCGAACCGCGAAACGTAGCATTTCAGTACTCTTGTCATGTACGAACAACAACAAACTGAAATTCAAACAGATACCAGAAACTTCTCGAGGAATATCCAAACAGTCAATTTACTTTGTACCAGAATATATTTTAAACCTAATCCGAAGGAAATTTGATCGTGACTGTCTGAAAGAAAACCACATATTGGATCTCAGTATTCGGAATATATACGTTTATCTTTCGCTTTAGTATTCAACTCAGATAAGTGGAAAAAAAAACATACCAACTCTCATGTAAAAGTATTCTCTTTGCCTTACCAGTGTCGTCGTTGCCTTTGATCTCTGTTGGAGCAAACGACCTTTGATGTCGTCTTGGGAAAGGATCGTCTGCCGGTTCGTTCGAGACTTCCATTCCACCCTGCCAATCAACACATTCTTATAAAAGCTAATTTCAGAAGGGAAAGAAATTGACACGCGGTGCTCCTTTCAAAGTGCGTTCTTCGTTTCTGAAGCTATGGGAGTTCTTTGATGAGGATCGGGCTCTCTTAGGGTTCGTGATCGATGTTATCGCTTTATTCGATTTGTTAATGGCCTTGAAAAATCTTCCTGTTTCAACTAAATACGTTTGGATAGTTCGGTTTTATTTAGAACCTCTGAAAGTTGAATGTCAATCTAAATTCAGAAGAAACCCATTAGACTGGCACCATTAGTGGTACAAATGTTAGAATGTCTAATTTACCTTCTTAAACACATTAATTGAGTACAGAGTTTCTGAGTGGTACTCCGAAACTTTTATTTGTGTGGCCTTCTCAAAATTTTGAAGCACTCCATTTATTTTTTGTTTATTTCATACATGATAAGCTAACGTTTATACTAACTATATGTGATTAAAAGTGTCTTTTAACTATTATAAGCTTTTATTAAACTCATTCATAGTGTTTGTCTATAAATTCCAAATTTGAAATTGGGTTTTAAACTATATTAAGAATGGTCTAATTTAAATTTTGCGAATGAACTTTCTGCCAATAACAATACAATATTATTTGGTGAAAAATTAATGTTGTACTTTTAATAGGGTGTTGACGACTTTTTCTTTCTAACGAGGATTTCCTTGAACACTTTTATTATTTCTCTTTACTCACTGGTCGCTTATTTAACGCTCCTTCACCACAATGAAGAATAAGGGTCAGCTTAAAATCTAATTTCCTTGAAAGAAAAAAGTTTCTTCTCCAAGACTTTTTCCTGCTCAAATTCCGCCCGTGTACATGTAACCGCTCAGAATGTGCATGAGGACTCTTTTATTTAATTTACGACTTTCAAGCCTCTTAATTCCATTAGAGAGAAACGGGGTTGATAGCGATGAAGTTCGTTAACATCAATTTAATTTACCTCTTTTATGTCATTTAAACGACATAATCAGCCTTTATTTTTTATAATAATGTTTATTAATGCAATCATCATGAACTTTATATAGTTGATGAAATATATAAAGTTCGTAATAAAATATAAGATAAATCTTATCAATTAATATACAAGATAAATCTTATCAATTAATATACAAGATAAATCTTATCTCTCTTTTTAAGATAATCTAATAAAGTATAAAGATAAATTTTGAATGTAATATTTAAATGTATTTATATGTAATTATAATCTTTTAAATGTAATTATAATCTTTTAAATGTAATTATAATAATTAAATGACCAATATATAATGCTTCATAGAAAAATACTGTAATGATATATTCACCGAATTTCCTCCCTTACTAAATTCAAATCCACAGTTATAAAATAGCATTCATAAACAGAATTGCAATTGAAATGCTTAAAAACGTTCCCGCGTTGTTGGAATAATTATTTTTTCTTGGTTATAAAAAATTATTTCTTGAATTTATCAATAAATAGTAATAATACTTTTAAACTATCTTCTTAAAGTAAATATTCTATGGACAATTTTAGATTGTCATTTCGTACGTAGCATTTGGTCTATAAAATGGGGTTTGGTATATAGTCTATTGCGAAATGCACCAATCACTATCCAGAGCAAATTTCTTCCATATTCTGTACTATACTCACTAAAATCTCTGAAGACGTAAAGCAGAGTATCCCAGAACAAATCATAACCACTCTTTTTACTAAATACGGTGTGCAATAGAAAAAGCAATAAAAAATATCCAACTTTTATGCTATATCAGAGTAGTCTATAAAGGGACTTACGCATAAGTCTGGTAGAACTTAGAAGTGCGATGACTTTTTTATCCACCCCTTTCCACTGCGAAATGTGGTCGCTTAAAATATATTTAATTTTACGAACTGGTCGCGTCTCTGTTGGATCGTAAAGTTAAAAACGAGGGTTCAAAAAAAAGAAAAGATCCCCTCACATGCAAAAAGTATCAACGTTTTGTGTCTCAATGTCTTTATTTCAGGCACTTGTTTTTGCTGGCTAGGAATGGATCAAACAGAATTTTTACGATCGGCCTGACAGAAAAAAAATTAGGTTGGATTTTTATTGGATATTATTAACATTGTTTCATTGGTCTCGGTGTAAAGGTATCTTTCGATTCAATCTGAACTTCAGTGATCCAAATTATGGCTAACTTCTTCGTAATCGAATATTCATTGTATTAAGAGCTCAGTGTTTTCTAAACATGCATAACTGTTTATAAATCATTCACATGATTTTTAAAATGCAATCACTTTCAGTATACCATGTATGGTGCTCAAGTTTTAAGTTTTAATGCCGTACATCTTTCTCCAAGCAAGTCAGTGAAATTCATTGGACAATTGGTTTTATCTTTAGATCAATTCAATGTGGCTATTGCTAATCAGTATTTTTATGCAAAAACTCAATTTTTGAGTTGCATTCAAAGTTAAATTAAAATGTAACAGCAGTGGAGTGGTATATAAATTCATGTACTTTTAACATATATCCGCTATTCTCCTCACTCCTGATCGCAAATTGGCTAACACTCTGGACATTAATACCTGGAATATGCTATATAGAATGCTGGAGATGGCATAGATGTCTGTCAGGGTTCGTTAAACTGTATGTCACTGTCTAATTTACCTAAAGTGGGCAAAAAATGACCGCAGATGGACAAACCAAACTTAACTTCGTTGCGCAATTGAACTACCTTCTTTAGGATCGCGTTGCTTCAAACTATCGACAGTATTTGTATAGTTATAATGAATTTTGCTCGTTATTAGTGCTATACGCTTTTCATCTGTAAAGCAAGTACAATAAAAAGGGCGAGTAATTTCGATGAAACCAGATTGAAATTTAACGAATTTTATTTTGTAGTTTTTATATTATGTGAAAACTAATAAAAAAGTATTTGAATTCAAAAATATGTGAAGAAAATGTATTCAGAAATTAAAATAGTATAAGTGATAGACAATTTCCTTTACAAAATGCATCAAAAATTAAGTAAATTTTATGCAAAATTCAGAGAATGTTTGTTTTATTTTGCTGTATATTAATAACATTTATGATTATAATCATGATTTTGCTTCGTGTTTAAGAAATTGGCTGTAAATTATATCCAGAATTATATCAGCTTTCATTACTTTTTAACATGTTTCGTTAATATTAATTTCATTCATCCATAATGTACCTTTTTTTGCAATATTTTATAGTACTAATCGCTGTAATTTTTTTTTTACACAAAAAAGCTACTAATAATAACAATTTTACTTGAGTTCATCTTTATTATTTGATATTTTAATTCTATATCGTATTAATTATATCTACACATATAAATTTGTTTGACATTTTTTTAACGAATGATTTTTTTACGATGGATCTTATTAAATTATTTTGTATTCGAAACATAACTTGATTAAACATAAAATCTTTTTATTCACAAGAAGTATTCTATTTATTTGCCTTCGCTGTGGTAGAAAGCACTAGCATCTGAAATCATTCAGCTTTAAAATTCCAACCGGCATCATCATTTCCAATTCCGTTTAAAATTGTTTACTTCATTGCACGAAGCAGACATGATTCATCATCTTTAATACTTAGGTAAACAAACATAATTCTGTTATGTTTTGTAGTGTATAATAAATCAACGTTGCAGCGAACCATGAAATTTAGCATTTCAGTACTCTTGTCATGCACTCAAACAACAAACTTAAATTCAAACGGATACCAAAAACTTCACCGAGGAATATCCAAATAGTCCATTTACTTTGTACCAGAATATATTTTAAACCTAACCCGACGGAAATTTGATCGAGACTCTTTGAAAGAAAAACCACACATTGAATCTCAGAATTCGGAATATATACGATTATCTTTCGCTTTGGTATTCAACTCAGGTCCGTGGATACAAAAGCATACCAACTCTCACGTAAAAGTATTCTCTTTGCTACCTTATTTTGAGAGTGTCGTCGTTGCCTTTGATCTCGGTTGGAGCAAACGATCCCTTTGATGTCGTCCTGGGAAAAGGATCGTCTGCCGGTTCGTTCGAGGCTTCCATCTCTCCACCCTGCCAAATCAACCCATCCTTATGAAGGTTGAATTTGAGAAGGGAAAGAAATTAACACGCGGTGCTCCTTTCAAAGTGCGTTCATCTTTTCTGAAGCTATGGGGGAGTTCTTTGATGAGGATCGGGCTCTGTTAGGGTTCGTGATCGATGTTATCGCTTTATTCGATTTGCTAATGGCCTTGAAAAATCTGCCTCTTTCCACTAAATGCATTTGGGTAGTTCGGATTATTCAGAACCACTGAAAGTGAATGTGCAATCTAAAGAGGAAGAAATCCATGAGATTGGTACCATTAGTGGTACAAAATGTTAAAATGTCTATTTTGGCTTCTAAAAGACGTTAAGTGAGTTGAGATTTTTTCTGAAGGGGACTCGAAACTTTTATCTGTGTGGTCTTCCCAAAGAAAAAAATTTTAGAAGCATTCCATTTTTTTTTTTTTTTTTTTTTTTTGTTGTTTATTCCATACATTATAAGCTAACATTTATGCTGGCAATATGTGATTAAAAGTGTCTTTTAAGTATTATAAGCTTTTTTAAAACTCAATCATAGTGTTTGTCGATAAGTCCAAAATTTAAAATTCGGTTTAAACTATATTAAGAATAGTGGAATTTATATTTTGCGAATTTACTTTCTGCCTATAACAATACAATAATATCTGGTCAAAAACTAATATTTTACTTTGAATACGGTGTTGGCGACTTTTTGTTTATTTTGTCATATCATCGTTTATAATCAGGATGAATGTTTTTTTCTTAGAATTTTATAAATTATTTAAAAACATTATTTATAGGAGCCTTATGGCCCAGTGGCTAACGCTCGGTACAACGCATTTCGGGTTCTAATCCCGCCAGTGCCATGGATGTTTGTAGTGGTCGGAATCCACTTTAAACCGTTAGTCCTCTCATATGATAGTAGAGCGTCACAGAGCTCAGTCAAACTTCTCATTCACATCTTTCCCAATCTATTAAGGTGAAAATCAGCTCTAGGCACAGGGATGTGGTGTGGTGTGATATAGTAGTAGATGATTATTTAAGAAAAAGGACCGAAAACGCATTACACGATCAAGATAAATCTTGAACATAACTTTTAAATATAGTATCTTTATAACGACCAACACATTGAATTTCATAGATTAACTCTATTATGATAAATAATGTAATGGCATATTCACCAAATTTCCTCCATTACTAAACTTAAATCTTCAGTTATAAAATTGCATTCATAAACAGAATTGCAATTCGAATACATAAAAATGTTCCGGCTTTGTTGGAATGAGCCTTTTTCTTGTTAAATTTTTATACTCAGTATGAAAATTTAACATTTATAAAGGAAAAACTTTAATTTAAATCTTTAATTTAAATTTAATGTAAGGGTATAGTTTCTGCCCTACGTACTTATAAATTCTGCGTACTTTCTCCTCAGCTAGGAAGAATTTTGCAGGAAATAAAATCTTTTGAATCATCTGAATTTAAATACTCTGAATCTGAGTGCCTACCAACCTACATACATACCTACTGACCGACGCATACCTACTTACTTATATACCTACAGACCTTTCTATCAACCGAAATACCGACCAAGATACCTACCCATCTACCTCTCGATAGACCGTCCTAACTATCTAACGGCCGATTGATGGTCTACTGAATTTTGGGCTCGTTCTTCCTCTGATTTGAAACATTTGAAAAGTGATAAATTTTCATGTCAGGCATTCGAGAAGAAACTGATTTGTTATATTTGTGTTTTACACACAATAAACCTTTTAATATAAAGAATGTATAAATGAAAAATGTTCCTTAACTAACCACATATAAAAATTTTATTATTAATATCTATTTCATTTCATGTGATGAATTTTTTTATTTAGTCAGTATTTTAAAATTTCATCTCTACAAAAAAAATTCTTTGTGAAAATTTACCTTCTCATTAACAGAATTTTGAAAATATTTCTTCGGTATTTTTTTTCAATGAAAATAACTTTTACCTAAACATCTCTTTATATCACGAAAAAAAAATTTATTTGAACTGCATTTACGAATCAATTCCTTAAAACTTTAAAACTATTATAAAAAATTATATTTAAGGGTCATTTACCTCAGAGAAGAATAAGAGTTAGCTTAAAATCTAATTTCCTTGAAAGAAAAGAAAGTTTCCTTCTACAAGTCGTTTGCCACACAATCTAGGGACAAACCCTGCCCGTAGAATCGGACAGAATGTGCATGAGGGCTTTTTTATTTAATTTGGGACGTCCAAGTCTCTTAATTCCATTAGAGAAAGAAACGCGGCTGATAGCGGTGAAGTTCGTTAACATCAATACGATTAACTTCTTTTATATCATTTAAACGTGATATAATTAGCCTTCTTTTTTACAGTAATGTTTAATAATGCAATCACCAACACGAACTTTATATCTCAACACAAGTTATTTTCAAGGCGGTCGACCAATGCAAATATATGGTGGGAAATAGTTCACTGTGCAAAAATTTGAATTACTTCTAATTCATACTAGCGATGCCCACTGTTGTAATTCACGTACTACAACATCTTTATGCCCAGGAAAAATGCCACCAACTGGCCTAAATTGTGCCATCCACTCCTAAATGAGGCATTAAACGAATCAATATACAATGGCAAGTTTATTTTGTCATATAGTCGTTTACAATCAAGATGGATGCTTTCTTAGCATTTTGTAAATTATTTAAAAATATTAAACTAGTGGAAGATTATTTATGGGGGCCTGATGGCCCAGCGGCTAGCGCATTTAGTACCGCAGGTTTCAGGTTCTAATCTCGGAAGTGCCATGGATGTTTGTAGAGGTTTGGAATCCACTGCCGTTGGTCCCGGTTTCATATGATCGTAGAGCGTCACAGAGATCAATCAAACTTCTCATTCACATCATTTACAAACTATAAAGGGTCATTTTTCAGCTCTAAGCACAGTGATGTGGTGTGGCGTGGCGTGGTGTGGTGTGGTGTGGTGCAGTAGTAGATGAGTATTTAAATAAAAGGAAAAACCGCAAGACGCATTAATTATCAAGATAAATCTTTAACATAACTTTTAAATGCAGTATCTTTATAAAGACCAATACATTGAACTTCATCGATTCTATTATAATAAATATGTCATGATGTATTCACCAAATTTTCTCCTTATTAAACTTAAATATCCAGTTTTTAAAATAGCATTCTTAAACAGAATTGCATTTCGAATACATAAAAACTTTCTCACCTTGCTGGAATAAATCTTTTTATTCTATAAAAAATTATTTCATGAACTTATCAACAACTAGTAGTAATATGTTTTAAACTATCTTCTTAAAACAAATTTTCTATGAATAATTTTAGATTGCCAATTCTTATCTAGTTTTTGGACCATATAATGGGGTTTATTTATAGTCTATTTCAAAATGCACCAATCAACATCCAGGGCAAATCTCTTCCATAATCTGTACTATACCACTAAAAATCTCTGAAGGCGTAAAAAAAGAAAAGTATCCCAGAACAAATTATAACCACTCTTTTGCTAAATAGGGTATGCATTAGAGTAGGCATTAAAAAATATCCGACTTTTAGGCGATATCGGAAAATCTTAAAGGGACTTACGCATAAGTCTGGCAGAACTTAGGTGTCGGGGTGAATTTTTTTTTTTTTATCTCGCCCTCTTCCTCTGTGAAACGGGGTCTCCTAAACTATATTTAATTTTACGAGCTGGTCGTTTTTCTGTTGATCGTAAAGTTAAAAAGTGGGGCTTCAAAAATTTGAAAATATCCCCCCACATGCAAAAAGTATGAGTGTTTTGTGTCTCAATATCTTTATTTTATGGCACTTGTTTGCTTGAAGACTTGAAAAGGATCAAATGTAATTTTTACGATCGGCATGAAAGAAAAAATTATTTTAAATTTTTAATGGATGTTATTAACATTGTTTCATCGGTCTCGGGTGTAAGGTATTTTTCAACTCAATCTGAACTTAAGTGGTCCAAATTATGACTAATTTCTTCGTAAGCGAATATTCATTGTGTATTAAGAGTTCTGTGGCTCTAAATGCTTGTGCTTATTTATAAATCATTCGCATGAACTTTAAAATGCAATCAATTTCAGTACACTATGTTTAAGTTTTAACTCTGTATTTTTTCTCGATGCACTGCCTGATGAACAATTGGCCAGCGCTCTGGGGGTTGGTACTTCATGTTTCAGGTTCGAATCCCGGCGGATTACTGTTTGTTGGTAGTCTGGAATCCATGTTAAACTGTATGTCCCTGTGTAATTAGCCTAAAGTAGGCAAAAAATGACAGCTGAGTGACAAACCAAATCTCACTTATTTGGTGACGCATCACATTAATTAAAAGTTCTTTAAGTTCATTTTTGTTGAATTTATTTAATAAAAGGTGCTACTTAGATAACTACTACTTTACAGTTACTAAAGTATGGACATGAGTAAAAAGACTGTGATTGCAATGCAGGTTACATGTAACTTCATTCTCGTATTTTTTGCACTTTGTCATGTTTTGAGGTTCTGTTTTGTCAATATCAATATTGTTTGTCAATATTGTTAGATAAGTGGGTTTTAAGTTCATAAACTGTACAGAGCAAGAAGATTTGTACGAAATACATGAATATAGACAATATATACCCTTTGCGACGAATACAAATTTTTTGAGAAAATGAAAAAGGATAAGTATGACGTCACATCCGGTAGAAATAAATTTTATTAGAATGACTTGAAGTTGTAGAAATAAAGGAAAACAAAACGTTGTAAATAATAAAAATAAAAATGATTCCATGCTTGTAAGAACTATTTAAGAGAAATCATGAAAGATGAGCGCATGTTATTCAATCTTTGTTTGCAGTCCAGAGCAGATCTTTATTTCCCTTTTTAACATGTTTTTCCTTTTATATTTTTAGGCAACGAGTAAAGGAAACTTTATTGGGCCAATAGCTATTCACATAATAGTTCTCCTTTCCAACTGTAATTGTAAAGCAGATCCTTTCCTAAATTTTTTTTTTCATTTTCCTAAGCTTAACTTAGAGTTGATTAACTTGCTTTTAAATTTATATTTTTAATATACTTAAAAATTGAAGGAATTTTTTTTCATTTATTAAAACGCCGAGGTTTTCGTGGTCCTTTATACGATGCTGGTACTCCGAAATTAAATTTTCCATACCGTTGCACAATTGAACAACAGTTTTTAGATCCCATTGCTACAAATTACCAGATTTTTCGTATAGTTTTAATGCATTTTACTCGTTAATTATTACTATATGCATTTTATCTTCAGTCAGTACGTTGCAATAAGGACGAGTATTTTGACGAAACCGGCATGAAATTTAACGAATTTTACTTTGTAGTTTTTGGGCCTGATGGCTTCAACTTTGAGTGGCTACCACAGGTACCACAGGTTTTCTTTTGTCCGGCGGTGCCATGGTTGAACAACCTTCGTAGTGGTTCGGGATCCACTTTAAAAAAAGTAGGTCCCGGTCTAATAGATCGTAGAGCGTTTCGCTTGAATTTTACTCAGCGTCCGGGGTTTATCTTCAAGTTACACATGCCCCTGGATAATGCAAAGTGAAATTACAATAAACGCTTGCCTTAATGCATCCAAGACCCGTTCAAGTGTTTGAGCTGCATTAGAAAGAAAAAAAAAAACTTTGTAGTTTTTATATTATGTGAAAAACTAATAAAAGTAATAGAATTCAAAAGTATGGGAAGAAAAGTTATTTAGAAATTAAAATGGTATAAATGAAAGAAAATTTCCTGAAAAACACATTAACCAAAAAATGAAACAATTTTTGCTAACATTTCTGAGTATATTTGTTTTATTTCTCTGTATATTTTGATATTTATGCATTTAATCATGGTTTCACAACTCTTTTTAAGAAGTGGGCTGTAAAGAATATCCAACATAATTCATGTTTTCATTAATTTTAACATTTTTGTTAATATTTAACCTATTCATACATAATATAACTTTTTTGCAGTATTTTACAGTACAATAATATAATTGGAAACGTTGTTTTACAAAAAAGGTTCCTGATTATTAATATTTTACTTTATTGCATCCTCTATTTGATATTTCAATTTAAGTCGCATTAATTATATTTGTACAGATAAATTTGTTTAACAATTTTAATTAATTTATCTTGAATCATCTTATCATTGAATCTTATCCAAGCTTTGTATTCTAAACAGAACCGTGATTAAACATAAAATCTTTTTTTATTCAACAGAAGTATTCAATTTATTTGCCTTCGCTTTGGAAGCATCTGAAATCATGCTGCTTTGAAATTCCAACCAACATCATCATTTCCAACTCAATTTAAAATTGTTTACTTCATGGCACGAAGCAGACATGATTCATCATCTATAATACTTAGGTAAACAAACATAATTCTATTATGTTATGTATTGTATAATACAACAACGTTGCAGCTAACCGCGAAACATAGCATTTCAGTAATCTTGTCATGTACGAAAACAACAAACTGAAATTCAAACAGATACCAGAAACTTCAACGGGGAATATCCAAATAGTCAATTTACTTTGTACGAGAATATATTTTAAACCGAATCCGAAGGAAATTTGATCGTAACTCTCTGAAAAGAAAACCACATATTGGATCTCAGAATTCGAATATATACGTTTATCTTTCGCTTTAGTGTTCAACTCAGATAAG
Organism: Caerostris extrusa; assembly: GCA_021605095.1. Classification (NCBI taxonomy): domain Eukaryota; kingdom Metazoa; phylum Arthropoda; class Arachnida; order Araneae; family Araneidae; genus Caerostris; species Caerostris extrusa. The sequence continues at coordinate 27,342 of BPLR01014647.1, forward strand.
TGGATAAAAAAACATACCAACTCTCATGTAAAAGTATTCTCCTTTGCTGCCTTATTTTGAGAGTGTCTGTCGTTGCCTGTGATCTCGGTTGGAGCAAACGATCCCTTTGATGTCGTCTTGGGAAAAGGATCGTCTGCCGGTTCGTTCGAGGCTTCCATCTCCACCCTGCCAACCGACCCCTTCTTGTGAAGGTTGAATTTGAGAAGGAAAAGAAATTAACACGCGGTGCTCCTTTGAAAGTGCGCTCTTCGTTTCTGAAGCTATGGGGAGTTCTTTTTGATGAGGATCGGGCTCTCTTAAGGTTCGTGATCGATGTTATTGCTTTATTCGATTTGTTAATAGCCTTTAAAAATCTGCCTCTTTCGACTAAATGCATTTGGATAGTTCGGTTTATTCAGAACCACTGAAAGCTGAATGTCCAATCTAAAGTGGAAGAAACCCATGAGATTGGTACCATTAGTGGTACAAATGTTAGAATGTCTAATTTGCCTTTTAAAACACGTTAATTGAGTTGAGATTTTCTGAGTGGTCCTCCGAAACTTTTATCTCTGCATCCTTTTCAAAGGAAAAATTTTAAAGCACTCAATTTATTTTTGGTTTATTTCATACATGTAATCTAACGTTTATGCTAGCAATATGTGATTAAAAGTATCTTTTATCTTTAAATATTATAAACTTTTATTCAATATTTCATAGAATTATAGAATTATTATAGTTATTCATAGAATTGACAATAATAATTCATAGAATTTGTCGATACTTTCAAAATTTAAAATTGAGTTTCAAATTTTGAATGAAGTATAAAATATGTTCTTATAAATTAACTTATTGTCTTAATATTTTAATAAATGAGAATAAGAATTATTTTTATTTAGTTTTTACGAATGTTTTTTTTAATCCGAATATGATTTATTTTGATGTTTTTATTTGCTTATTATTATTTATTTATTATTAATGTGGTTATTTAAAAAAAAAAACTTTATGACTTTTTGTTTTAAAGTTGATTGATTATCGTATTCCTGTTTGTATTCATATTTCTAATTTAAAAATTTCTTTAAATGCAACTACAATGAATCAAATATAAAGTAATAAATAGAATATAATATAATCTATAAACACAAATTACCTGATGTCTGACTTTTAAATATGCGCATTTAAGTTTGATTATTAAATAACTGAATGTATGCCTCTAAGCATTTCTACTTGTCCTGCGTCTTATTTTACATATTTTAAAAATATTGTAATATTTGCATGCTCATGGCTGGTATTAAATAACTATTGTAAAAATCCTGGACTGCCAAAATGAGTATGCAATATAATTAACCCACTTTTAAATCAATATGCCAAAATTGACGCGAGAGAGAGTAAATTCTATTTTATTCCTATTCCTATTCTTTTTTATATATTTGGAATTTTTTTTATTATAGGTGTTGGTAATGGTATTCCCTTTTTTTTTTATTTCTATGCGATTTCATGGTATCGCCAAACTGTAGAGTCGATTATAATGAACAATTTGCAGTTAGTTCTATTATTCGCATATAATGTATGCATTCTATCACACTCACAATGTATGTAACAGCGGCAAATAAACTCATTATGTACTACTTCCTAAAATGAAACAAAATCCCGAACAACTACTGTAAATGTTTCCTAAATGATGCAATATAGTCTGTTGGCTGTGACAAATGGCTTAATGGTGTCAGTGTTTGGTGGTATTCATGTTATGAAGTAGTCCGGTGGACTGGCTTCCATTAATTTAAAATGTTGTGAAATTAAAAGTTTATAACATTTTCCTTTTTAAATTAATTTTCTCAGAATATAAAACATTTTCTGAAAACTAATTCAGTGACATCTAATTTTTCAGGATGTTGCATCTCTTATATTCACAATTTAAAAACAAAATTTGCATTCAAATTAGTATCTTAGATCTTAAGCGAAAATCTTTTATGAGGAATTTATCTTGCAGAACTTAGCAGTTGGGGTGTTTTTTTTTACCCCATTCTCTTCCGCTGCGAAACGGGGTCTCCTAAAGTATATTTAATTTTACGAGTTGGTCGTTTCTCTACTGGATCGTAGTTAAAAACGAGGGTTCAAAAATATGAAAAAGATCCTCTCACGTGCAGAAAGTATCAGTGTTTTGTGTCTCAATGTCTTTATTTTATGGCACTTGTTTTTGCTGGCTAGAAAAGGATCAAACGTAATTTTTATGATCGACGCGAAAACAAAAAAAAAAAAATTAGGTTGAATTTTTAATGGATATTATTACCGTTGTTTCATCGGTCTCGGGTGTAAAGGTATCTTTCAACGCAATCTGAATTTGAGTGATCCAAATTATGACTAACTTCTTCGTAATCGAATATTCATTGTATACGAAGAGTTCAGTGTTTTCTAAAGGTGCATGCCTGCTTATAAATCATTCACATGAACTTTAAAATACTGTCGTCTTCAGTACACCGTGTAGGGTGGTTAAAAGTTTAAAGTTTAAATGTCGTACTTCTTTCTTCATGCAAGTTCATTGGACAATTGGATTAACCTTTAGATCGATTCACGGGGGCTTTTGCTGATCAGTACTTTTATGCAAAAGCTAAATTTTTGAGTTGTGTTCAAAGTTAAATTAAAATGTAACAGCAGTGAGCTTTAACAAGTACCATCTGTTCTCCTCACTTGTTTGAGCGGGCTGTTGGCACTCCGACCAGTGGTACCACAATCTTCCTTTTCGAATCCTAGAGGTGAGATGCTTGTTTGTTAGTGGCTCGGAATTCACGTTAAACTGTAGGTCCCTGTTTAATTAGCCTAAAGTGGGCAAAAAAGGACCTCAGAGAAAAAAAAAATTATTTAAAAAACTTATTATTTTAAAATTCATTTATTTGGTAATACATCAAATTAATTGAAAGTTTTTAAGTTCATGATTGTTGAATTTATTTAATAAACGATGTTACTCAGTTAGATGTTTATGATTTTTTTTCGGAATACTATATACTGAAGCAACTGAAAGCATTTCAACCCTGTCAGGCATAGACATGATTTTAAAAGACTGTGATTGCAATGCAGGTTACAGGTAAGTCCATTCCAATATTTCTTGTATGTTGTTATGTTTTTATGCTGTGTTCTGTCAACACTGTGTAAATGGCAGAGAGCGAGAAGCCTCATTCGAAATACATAAAAATAGTCCCTAGAATGTATTCCTGTAACGAATAATTTTCAAGAAAAATGCAATGTAATAAGTATGACGTCATATGCGTTGCACAGAAATAAGTATTAATAGAATCACTTGCAATTGTGGAAAGGAAGGAAAATAAGACGTTGTAAATAAATGATGAAAATCTACTCCCAAGTTTCTAGGAACTGTTTATAAGAAATGGATTACGTGTTATGTAATCTTTATTTGAAATCCATTGCTCGTTTCCTCTTTTAACATGCTTTCTTATTATTTTTTAGGCATCGAGTAATGGAAATCTAATTGTACAAATAAATTTTACATAACAGTTCTCCTTTATAATAGTAATTGTAATTCAGATCTTTTCTAAAATTAAAATTTTTATTTTTCTAAATTTATCTTAACGACTTTTTAATTAACTTATTTTTAAATTTATAGTTTTAATATTTTAAAAAATTGAAAGAATGGTGATTGAAGAAACTTTATCTTTAATTAAAGTGTGGATGGTTTTCGTGGTACTTAATACCACGCTAGTACTCAGAAATTGATGCGTTCGTTTTTCAATTGAACAACCTTCGTTGGGATCGTATTGTTTCAAATTATCGGCAGTATTTGTACAGTGATAATGAATTTTGCTCGTTATTATTTCGATGCACATTTCATTTTTAATCAGTAAATTACAATAAAAACGAGTATTTTCGATGAAACCGGCTTGAAATTAAACGAATTTTAATTTGTAGTTTTTATATTATGTGAAAACTAATAAAAATAATAGAATTCAAAAGTATGTGAACAAAATGTATTCAGAAATTAAAATTGTATAAATGAGAGACAATTTACTCAATAACACAGATTTAAAATCAGATAATTTTTTATGCACAATTCTCAGAATATTTGCTTCATTTTGTTGTATATTCCTGTTATTTATAAATATAATTATAGTTTTCTTATTTTAAGAAGTGGGCTGCGAATAATACCAAAAGTTAATATAATCATAACCAGCTTTCATTAATTTGTACATTCTTTGTTAATATTTAATTCTATTGATCCATAATGTACCTTTTTTGTATTTTTTTACAGTATTAATTATTGGAGAAGTTTTTTAAAATAAAAAAAAGATTCTAATAATAAATATTTTACTTGATTGTATCTTAATTATTTGGTATTTTAATTTTATATCGAATTACTTATATATGCACAGATAAATTTGTTTTACATTTTTCTAATTGACAAATCTTATTCAATCTTTGTATTCTAAACAGAACTTTGATTAAACATAAAATCTTTTATTCAGTAGGAGTATTCAATTTATTTGCCTTCACTGAGGAAGCAAGCACTAGCATCTGAAATCATTCTGCTTTAAAATTCCATCCAACATCATCATTTCCATTTCAATTTAAAATTGTTTACTTCATGGCACGAAGCAGACATGATTCATCATCTTTAATACTTAGGTAAACAAACATAGTTCTATTATGTTATGTATTGTATACTTAAACAACGTTGCAGCAAACCGCGAAACCTCGCATTTCAGTACTCTTGTCATGAACGCAAACAACAAACTGAAATTCAAACAGATACCAGAAACTTCACAGAGGAATATCCAAATAGTCAATTTACTTTGCACCAGAATATATTTTAAACCTAATTCGAAGGAAATTTGATCGTGACTCTCTAAGAAAACCACATATTGGATCTCAGAATTCGGAATATATACGATTATCTTTCGCTTTAATATTCAACTCAGATAAGTGGATAAAAAACATACCAACTCTCATGTAAAAGTATTCTCCTTGCTGCCCTATTTTGAGAGTGTCGTCGTTGCCTTTGATCTCGGTTGGAGCAAACGATCCCTTTGATGTTGTCTTGGGAAAAGGATCGTCTGCCGGTTCGTTCGAGGCTTCCATCTCTCCACCCTGCCAACCGACCCCTTCTTGTGAAGGTTGAATTTGAGAAGGGAAAGAAATTAACACGCGGTGCTCCTTTCTAAGTGTGTTCTTCGTTTCTGAGGCTATGGGGAGTTCTTTGATGAGGATCGGGCTCTCTTAGGGTTCATGATCGATGCTATAGCTTTATTCGATTTGTTAATAGCATTGAAAAATCTGTCTCTATAAACTAAATGCATTTGGATGGCTCGGTTTATTCAGAACCCCTGAAAGTTGAATGTCCAAACTAAAGAGGAAGTAATCCATTAGATTGGTGCCATTAGTGGTACAAATATTAGAATGTCTAATTTACCTTCTAAAACACGCTAATTGAGTTGAGAGTTTCTGAGTGGTACTCGAAACTTTTTACCTCTGCGGCCTTTTCAAAGGAAACATTTTGAAGCACTCAAAAATTTCTGTATTGTTTTGTTATTTTTAAACAATACAGGCTAACATTTATGGTAGCCAATATGTGATTAACATTGTATTTTAAGCTTTTATTAAATGTATTTTAAGGTTTATAAGCTTTTATTAAACTAATTCATAGTGTTTGTCGCTAAGTTCAAAATTGAATTTGGGTTTCAAACTATATTAAGAATAGTCATCATATTTAAATGTTGGGAATGTACTTTTTGCTTTTAACAGTAGATATTATCTGGTCAAAAATTTATATTTTACTTTTAATAGAGTTGGCGGCTTTTTTTTTCTAACTGGGATTTTCGTATTTTCTTGAACACTTTTATTATTTCTCTTCAGTCACTGGTCACTTAGAATTTATCCCAAATTCTTGAGGTCCCAACTTCCGCCCGGTTCAATGGAACCGCATAGAATGTGCATGAGGATTCTTTTATACAATTTAGGACGTTCAGACCTCTTAATTGCGTTAGAAAGAAAAACGGGGCTGACAGCGGTGAAGTTCGTTATCATTAATTTAATTTACCTCTTTCTTATCATTTAAACGATATAATTAGGCCTTCTTTTTTACAGTAATGTTTATTAACGCAATCGAATCTCGAATCGCAATCGAATCGAATCGAATGGGAATCGAACGCAACACGAATCTTTATATAGTCGACAATATACTCTCAAGAACTGTTAAATTTTCTAAGCAAATGTGTGATTGGGAATAGTTCACTATGCACTTTTGTGTCACTCATGCCTTTTTCTTAGCAGCCTCAGATGAAAATTCCAATTACTTCTAATTCAATTATCAATTCAACGCAAGCTGTTGTAATTCCTGAAGCACAACATCTTTAAGCCCGGAAAATTTCCATTACCTATCCTAAGCTGTGCCATCCACCCTTAAATGGGACATTAAGCGAATCAATATTCAATGGCAAGTTTATTTTTTTCATATCATCGCTTATAATCAGTCTGGATGTTTCAGAACGGATTAAACTACTGGAAGTTTATTTATAGGCGCCTGATGGGCCAGTGGCTAGCGCTCGGTACCACAGGTTTCGAGTTTTAATCCCGGCTGAGCCATGGATGTTTGTAGTGGTTCATAATCAACTTTAAGCAGCAGGTCCCGGTCTCATATGATAGCAGGGCGTCACAGTGTCCAATCAGACTTCTCACTCAGATCATTTCCCAAATTATAAAGTGGCAACACAGTTCTAGGCACAATGATGTGGTGCGGTGCAGTAGTAGATGAATATTTATAAAAAAAGGAAACAAAAATGCAATACACAAAAATGATCAAAATAAGTCTTTAACATAACTTTTAAATGTAGTATGTTTATAAAGACCAATAAATTGAACTTCATAGATTAACTCTGTTATGATGAGTACTGTAATGATATATTCACCTTATTTCCTCTGTTGCTAAACTTAAATCCCCAGTTATAAAATTGCATTCATAAACAGAATTACAATTCAGTTACATAAAACTTTTCCTGCTTTGTTCCAATAAGAATTTTTTTCTTGGTTACAAAAGTTCTTGAATTTATCGATAACTAGCAGTAATACTTTTAAACTATCTTCTTAAAATAAATATTCTATGGACAATTTTAGATTTGCCAACTCTTATCTAGTATTTGGACTATATAATAGGGTTTGGTATATAGTCTATTCTGAAATTCACCAATCACTATCCAGAGCAAATATTTTCTGTATTCTGACACTATACTCCTGAAATCTCTGAAGACGTAAATAAAAGCCTCCGAGAACAAATCATAACCATTTTTTTTACTAAATGCAGCATACATTAGAGAAAGCAATAAAAAAAATATCCAACTTTTATGCTATATCGGTGTAGTCTATAAAGGAACTTACGCATAAATCTGGCAGAACTTACGTGAAACATAGGCAGAGTGGGGTGATTTTTTCATCCCACCCTCTTCCTCTGCGAAATGGGTTCTCCTATAAGTATATTTAATTTTACGTTTATCTGTTGGATCGTAAAGTTAAAAATGTGGGCTCAAAAAATATGAAAAGATCCCCTCACATGCAAAAAGTATCAGTGTTTTGTGTCTCAATGTCTTTATTTTATGGCACTTGTTTTGCAGGCTCGAAAAGGATCAAACGTAATTTTTACGATCGACACGAAAGAAAAAAAAAAAATTATGTTGAATTTTTAATGGATATTATTAACAATGTTTCATCGGTCTCGGGTGTAAAGGTAAAACTTCTTCGTAATCGAATATTCATTTTGTATTAAGAGCTCATTGTTTTCTAAATGTGTATGTCTATTTATAAATTTCACATGAATTTAAAACGCGTTCACTTTCAGTATACCATGTGAGGTGCTAAGAAATTTAAGTTTTAAAGTTTTAAAGTTCTTAAGTTCTATGCAATGCTGTGAATAATTGTATTTACCTTTAAATCGAATCACTGTGACTTTTGCTAATCAGTATTTTATGCAACAAATCAATTTTTTGAGTTGCGTTTAAAGTTAAATTAAAATGTAACAGCATTGGAGTGGTATATAAATTCGTGGTTTTTAACAAGTACCCGCTGCTCACTTGTTTGAGCAACATGTTGCCCAATTGGCTAGTGTTCTGGCTATTGGTACCACTGTCTACAGGTTAGAATCCTGGCAGTGGCATGGGTGTTTCTAGTGTTCGGAATCCAAGTTTCAAGGAATCCAAGTCTGTATGTCCAGGTCTAATTAGCCTTCACTTCATAGATTAACTCTATTATGATGAGTACTGTAATGATATATTTACCGAACTTTCTCCTTACTAAACTTAAATCCCCTGTTATAAAATTGCATTCATAAACAGAATTGCAATTCGAATACATAAAAACTTTCCCGTTTTGTTGTGATAAGCCTTTTTTTTTTTCTTGGCTATAAAAAGTTATTTCTTGAATATATCTATAACTAGTAATAATACTTTTAACTACCTTCTTAAAATAAATAATGGACAATTTTAGATTGCCAATTCTTACCTAGTATTTTTGGACTACATAATGGGGTTTAGTATATAGTCTATTGAGAAATGCACCAATCACTAAGCAATAACAGAGCAAATCTCTTCCATATTCTGTATAGTCACTAAAATCTCTGAAGACGTAAAGAAAAGTATCTCAGAACAAATCATAACCACTCTTTTTACTAAATACGAAGTGCATTAGAGAAGACAATAAAAAATATCCAACTTTTATGCGATATAAGTGTAGTCAATGAAGGGACTTACGCATAAGTCTGGCAGAACTTAGGAGTGTTTTTTTTTTTATGCCACGCCTTTCTGTTTCGAAATGGGGTCTCAAAGTATATTTAATTTTACGAACTGGTCGTTTCTGTGTTGGATCGTAAAGTTAAAAACGAGGGTTCAAAAAAATATGAAAAGATCCCTTCACATGCAAAAGTACCAGCGTTTTTGTGTCTCAATGTCTTTATTTTATGGCACTTGTGTTTGCAGGCTAGAAAAGGATCAAACGTAATTTTTACGATCGACACGAAAGAAAAATAGTTATGTGGAATTTTTAATGGATGTTATTAACATTGTTTCATCGGTCTCGTGGTGTAAAGGTATCTTTCGACTCAATCTGAGCTTCAGTGATCCAAACTTTGACTAACTTCTTAGTAATCGAATATTCATTGTGCATTAAGATTTCAGTGGTCTCTAAATATGTGTGTCTATTTATAAATCATGCAAATGAACTTTAAAATGCTGTCTCTTTCAGTAAACCATGTAGGTGCTTAAATGTTTTAAGTTGAATTGTCGTACTTCTTTCTTTATTCAAGTCATTGAAGTTCGTTGGTCAATTGGATTTACCTTCAGATCGATTCACTGTGAATTTTACTGATCAGTATTTTGATGCAAAAACTCAATTTTTTTGAGTTGCGTTCAAAGTTAAATTAAAATGTACTATAACAGCAGTGGAATGGTATATAAATTCATGTACTTTAACAAGTACCCGATATTCTCCTCACTTGTTTGAGCAGCCTAATCGTCAATTGACTAGCGCTCTGAACATCGATATCTAAAATATCTTATATAGAATCCTGGCTATGACATGGATGTTTGTTAGCGGTTCTTAATCAACGTTAAACTGTAGGTCCTTGTCTAATTTGCCTAAAATGGGCAAAAAATGACAGTGAGCTTTTACCAAACTTCACTTATTTGGTGATGCATCATATTAATTGAAATTTCTTTATTTTTTATCCTTGTTGAATTTTTTTAATAAAAGAGGTTACACTTAGTTAGGAGTTTTACGAATTTTTTCGGAATATACGTAAATGAAAACATTCCAGCACTGTCAGGCATGGACATGAGTAAAAGACTGTGGCAGCAATGCATGTTACACGTAACTCCATTTCAAAATTTTTTTCGCAGTTATGTTTTATGCTGCGTTCTGTCAATACTGCATGAATTATACAGAGCAAGAAGTTCTGTTCCAAATACATAAAAAATAGTCCATAGAACGTACCCCTGCGACGCATAATTTTTCAGTAAAATGCAAAAAAGAATAAGTATGGCGTCACATCCGTCGCAGAGAAAAAAAGAAATCACTTGAAAATGTAGAAAGGAAGGAAAACAAAAATAATTAAATTAAAAATGTAAATAATTTGTACATAAATAAAAGTTCTGCATAAAAGTAAAATAAAAGTTGTAAATAAATAAAAGTTCTATAGAAATATAAAATAAAAAGTTGTAAATAAGTAAAAATTATACTCCCAAGCTTATAGGAATTATTCATTAGAAATGGATTCCGTGTCATGTAATCTTTGTTTGAAGTCCACATCTTTGTTTCTTCTTTTAACATGTTTAGCTTTTATTCTTTTAGGCATCGAGTAACGGAAACCTAATTGTACCAATTGTGAGGCAGATCTTTTTCAAAAATTAAAATTTTTATTTTTCTAAATTTATCTTGGCGACTTTTTAATTAACTTGTTTTTAAATTTATAGTTTTAATATTAATCAAGTTTTTAAAAATTGAAAGAATGTCGATTGAAACATTTTTTTAATTTATTAAGAAGGTTTTTTTGCGATCTGATTGACACTGGTACTCAGAAATTGTTGCGTTCGTTGCCGTTGCGCAATTGTATGACCGTCGTTAGGATCATGTTGTTTCAAGATATCGGCAATCTTTGTATAGTTATAATGTATTTTGCTCGTTATGATTGCTGTAAGCATTTTATCTGTAGCCTTTACATTAAAATAAGGACGAATATTTTGGATGAAACCGGCTTGAATTTTAACGAATTTTACTTAGTAGTTTTTAGATTATATAAAAAATAATTAATAGAATTCAAATGTAAGTAAAGAAAATAAATTCGAAAATAAAAATGGTATAAATTATATAAACAAAATTTCCTTAAAAACATGGGTTAAAAATCAAATAATTTTTATGCACAATTCTAGGAATATTTGATTTGGCTGCATATTTTTGATATTTATAAATTTAATTATAGATTAATTCTTTTTTTCTTTATTAAGAAATGGGCTGTAAAAAATGTGGAACATTATGTAGCTGTCATTAATTTTAACATTCTTCGTTAATAATTAATTCTATTCATCCATTAGGAATTATGTAGGGTTTTTATTTACAGAAAAGTTTCTAATAATAAATATTTTACTTGATTAAATCCTTTAGTTATTAAATTATAATTTTTAAATTTATACTGTGCAGATAAATTTGTTTAACCTGATTTATAATTATCGAAACTTATTCAATATTTGCTTTCTAAACACAACTGTGATTAAACACAAAATCTTTTATTCAATAGAAGTGTTCAATTTATTTGCCTTCGCTGTGGACGCAAGCACTAGCATCTGATATCATACTGCTTTAAAATTACAACCAACAACGTCATTTCCAATTCAATTTAAAATTATTTACTTCATGGCACGCAGCAAACATGATTCATCATCTTTAATACTTAGGTAAATGAACACAATTCTGTTATGTTATGTACTGTATAATAAAAACGTTGCAGCGAACCGTGAAACCTTGCATTTAAGTACTCATGTCGTGTACGCAAACAACAAACTGAAATTCAAACAGATACCAGAAACTTCACAAAGGAATATCCAAATAGTCAATTTATTTTGTACCACAATATATTTCAAACCTAATCCGAAGAAAATTTGATGGCGACTCTTTGAAAAAGAGCAACATCATTGAAACTTAGAATTCGGAATATATACGATTATCTTTCGCTTTGGTATTCAACTCAGGTCCGCGGATACAAAAGCATACCAACTCTCACGTAAAAGTATTCTCTTTGCTACTTTATTTTGAGAGTGTCGTCGTTGCCTTTTGATCTCGGTTGGAGCAAACGATCCCTTTGATGTCGTCTTGGAAAAAGGATCGTCTTCCGTCTCTTCACCCTGCCAACCAACCCTTTCTTATGAAGGTTGAATTTGAGAAGGAAAGAAAAATTAACACGCGGTGCTCCTTTCAAAGTGCGTTCTTCGTTTCTCAAGCTATGGGGAGTTCTTTGATGAGAATCGGGCTCTCTTAGAGTTCGTGATCGATGTTATCGCTTTTATTCGATTTGCTAATGGCCTTGAAAAATCTGCAAATACATTTGGATAGTTCTGTTTATTCAGAACCATTGAAAGTTGAATATCCAATCTAGAGAGGAAGAAATCCATTAGATTGGTGCCATTGGTGGTACAAATGTTGTAATGTCTAATTTACCACTAAATATAAGTTAATTGAGTTGAGAGTTTCTGAGTGGTACTCGAAACTTTTATCTCTGTGGCATTCTCAAAATTTTGAAGCACTCCAATTATTTTTTGTTTATTTCATACATGATAAGCTAACGTTTATGCTAACTATATGTGATTAAAAGTGTCTTTATATATTATAAGCTTTTATTAAACTCATTCATAGTGTTTGCCTATAAGTTCCAAATTTAAAATTGGGTTTTAAACTATATTAAGAATGGTCTAATTTAAATTTTGCGAATGAAATTTCTGCCAATAGCAATAAAATATTATCTGGTGAAAAATTAATGTTGTTCTTTTAATAGGGTGTTGACGACTTTTTTCTTTCTAACGGGGATTTTTCATGAACACTTTTATTATTTCTATTTACTCTCTGGTCACTTATTTAAGGGTCCTTCACCACAATGAAGAATAAGAGTCAGCTTAAAATCTAATTTCCTTGAAAAAAAAAAAAAAATTCTTCTCCAAGACGTTTGCTGCTCAAATTCCGCCCGTGTACATGTATCCGGACAATGTGCATGAGGACTCTTTATTTAATTTAGGACGTTAAAGCCTCTTAATTCCATTAGAGAGAGAAACGGGGCTGATAGCGATGAAGTTCGTTACCATCAATTTAATTTACCTCTTTTATGTCATTTAAACGACATAATCAGCCCTTATTTTTATAGTAATGTTTATTAATGCAATCATCAACACGAACTTTATATAGTTGATAAGCTATATAAAGTTCGTAATAAAATATACGATAAATCTTATCAAATAATATATAAGATCTTTCTTTTATCTCTCTTTTTAAGATACTCTAATAAAGTATAAGATAAATCTTGAATGTAGTATCTAAATGTATTTATATGTAATTATAATCTTTTAAATGTAATTAGAATACTTAAATGACCAATATGTAACACTTCATAGAAAAATACTGTAATGATATATTCACCGAATTTCATCTCTTACTAAACTTAAATTCCCAGTTATAAAATTGCTTTCATAAACCGAATTGCAATTCAAATACATAAAAACTTTCCAGCTTTGTTGGAATAGGCCATTTTTTTTTTGATATAAAATATTATTTCTTGAATTTATCGATAACTAGTAGTAATACTTTTAAACTATCTTCTTAAAATAAAAATTCCATGGAAAATTTCAGATTGCCAATTCTTACCTAGTATTTGGACTATATAATGGGGTTTAGTAAATAGTCTATTCCGAAAGACATCAATCACTATCCAGAGCAAATCTCTTCCGTATTCTGTACTATACTAAAATCTCTGAAGACGTAAAGAAGAGTATCCCAGAACAAATCATAACCACTCTTTTTACTAAATACGATGTGCATAAGAGAAGGTGCCATAAAATATCCAACTGTTATGTGATATTTGTGTAGTCTATAAAGGGACTTACGCATAAGTCTGGCAGAACTTAGGAGTGGGGGTGATTTTTTTTTATCCCACCCTCTTCCGCTGCGAAATGGGGTCTCTAAAGTATATTTAACTTTACGAGCTGGTCGTTTCTCTGTTGGATCGTAAAATTAAAAATTAGGGTTCAAAAATATGAAAAGATCCCACCACATGCAAAAAGTATCAGCGTTTTGTGTCTCAATGTCTTTATTTTATGGCATTTGTTTTTGCTGGCTAGAGAAGGATCAAACGTAATTTTTACGATCGACACGAAAGAAAAAAATTATGTTTAATTTTTAATGGATATTATTAGCATTGTTTCATCGGTCAACTCAATATGAACTTCAGTGATCCAAATTATGACTCACTTCTTCGTAATCGAATATTCATTGTGTATTCAGTAAAATGTGGAAGGCTTTCGCGGTCTATGAATGCGTTCGTTGCGCAATTGAAATTCGAGTTGTTTCAAACTATCGGCAGTATTTGTATAGTGATAATGAATTTTGCTCGTTATTATTTCAATACACATTTTATCTGTAGTCAGTACATTTCAGTAAAGAACGAGTATTTCCAAAGAAACCGGCTTGAAATTTAACGAATTTTGCTTTGTAGTTTTTATATTATGTGAGAACTAATAAAAAGTAATTGAATTCAAAAGTATGTGAAGAAAATGTATTCAGAAATTAAAATGGTATAAATTACGGCATGACATTACAGAAATTAGCCACATTTACTGCATGCATCAAAAATTAAGTAGTTTTTCTGCAAAATTCAGAGAATATTTGTTTCCTTTTTGCTGTATATTAATAAACATTTATGATTATAATCATGATTTTGCTTCGTTGTTAAGAAATGGGCGGTAAATAATATCAAACAGTATATCAGCATTCATTATTTTTAACATTTTTCGTTAATAATAATAAATTCCATTTATCCATAATTTTCCATTTTTTGCAGTATTTTACAGTATTAATCATTGGAGAAGTGTTTTTTACACAAAAAATTCGTGATAATTAATATTTTACTTTATTGCCTCCTCTATTTGATATTTTGATTTTAAATCATATTATTTATATTTGTACAGATAAATTTGTTTGATATTCTTTTAATTAACGAATCCTATTCAATCTTTGTATTCTAAACCGAACTTTGATTAAACAGCAATCTTTTATTCAATAGACGTATTCCGTTTATTTGCCTTCGCTGTGGAAACAAGCACTAGCATCTGAAATCATTCTGCTTTAAAATTCCAACTAACATCATCATTTCCAATTCAATTTAAAAATTGTTTACTTCGTGGCACGAAGCAGACATGATTCATCATCTTTAATACTTATGTAAACAAACGTAATTCTATTATGATGTATTATATACTAAAAACAACTATGCAGCGAACCGCGAAACCTTGCATTTCAGTATCTTGTCATGTGCGCAAACAGCACTGAAATTTAAACAGATACCAGAAACTTCTCCGAGGAATATACAAATAGTCAATTTACTTTGTACCAGAATATATTTTAAACCTAATCCAAAGGAAATTGATCATGATTCTCTCAAAGAAAACCACACATTGGATATCACAATTCGGAATATATATGATTATCTTTCGCTTTAGTATTCAAGTCAGGTCCGTGGATAAAAAAGCATGCCAGCTCTCATGTAAAAGCATTCTCCTCGCTACCTTATTTTGAGAGTGTCGCCGTTGGCTTTGATCTCGGTTGGAGCAAACGATCCCTTTGATGTCGTCTTGGAAAAAGGATCGTCTGCCGAGACTTCCATCTCTTCACCCTGCCAACCAACCCATTCTTACGAAGACTGAATTTGAGAAGGGAAAGAAATTGACACGCGGTGCTCCTTTCAAAGTGCGTTCTTCGTTTCTGAAGCTATGGGTAGTTCTTTGACGAGGATCGGGCTCTCTTAGGGTTCGTGATCGATGTTATCGCTTTATTTGATTTGTTAATGGCCTTGAAAAATCTGCCTCTTTCGACTAAATGCATTTGGATAGTTCGGTTTATTCAGTACCACTAAAAGTTGAATGTTTAATCTAAAGAGGAAGAAACCCTTAGATTAGTACTATTAGTGGTACAAACGCTAGAATGTCTAATTTACCTTTTAAAAGACGTTAATTGAGTTGATAGTTTCGAGTGGTACTTTAAACTTTTATCTCTGCACCCTCTTCAAATAAAAAATTTTGAAGCATTCCATGTATATTTTTTTTAATTTTATACATTACAGGCTAACATTTATGGTAGCGATATGTGATTAATAGTGTCTTTTAAGCATTATAAGCTTTTATTAAACTAATTCATAGAATTTGTCGATACTTTCAAAATTTAAAATTGAGTTTTAAATCATATAAAAATAGTCAAAATTAAATTTTTCGAATATCCTTTCGGTGTATGACAATGCAGTAGTATCCTGGTTAGACATTATTGTTTTGCAATTAATAGGGTGTTGGCGCCTATTTTTTTTTTTTTCTTGTACACTTTTATTATTTCTCTTTATTCTCTGATCGCTTATAATCTAACCCGAATTCTTAAGGCCAAATTTATATTTTTATTATTATTTTTATTCCTTCCTTCCTTCTTTCGTTCCTTCCTTCATTTCATTCTTTCTTTCCTTCCTTCATTTCCTTCTTTCTTTCCTTCCCTCATTTACTTCTTTCTTTCCTTCCTTCATTTCCTTCTTTCTTTCCTTTCTTCATTTCCTTCTTCAATTCTTTCCTTCTTTCTATCCCACTTCCTTTTGTAAATTATTTCAAAAGATTAAACTAGCGGAAGATTATTTATAGATGCCTGAGGTCCGATTGGCTAGCGCTCGGTAACACAGGCTTCGGATTCTAATCCCGGTAGTGCCATGGAATTTGTAGTGGTTCAGAATCCATTTTAAGCCGTAGGTTCCGGTCTCGTATGATGGAAGAACGTCACAGAGGCAAATCGGACTTCTCACTCACACCATTCCCAAGCTATAAAGGTGCAGGCTTAACTATAGGCACAGTAATGTGGTGTTTTGTAATGTAATATTAGATGATTATTTAAGAAAAAGAAAAAAAAAATGTAATACACAATAATTATCAAGATAAATCTTGAAAATAGCTTTTAAATTTAGTATCTTTGTAAAGACCAATACATTAAACTTCATAGATTAACTCCATTATATGTACTGTAATGCTATATTCACCGTATTTCCTCCCTTAATAAACTGGGGCTAGTGGCTAGCGCTCTGGAGCTCGGTAGCTTTCGTGTTCGAGTCCCGGAGGTACCATGGGTGTTTATAGTGGTTGGAATCCACGTGAAACTGTAGGTCGCGGTCAGTTTAGCCTAAAAAGTGTGCATAACATGACCGTAGAGCGACAAACAAACTAAACCCTTAATAAACTTAAATCCCCAGGTATAAAATTGCATTCATAAACAGAATAGCAACTCGAATACATAAAAAACTTTCCCCTTTGTTGGAATAAGCCTTTTTCACATGGCTATAAAAAATTATTTCTTGAATTTATCGATAACTAGTAGTAACACTTTTTAAACTATCTTCTTAAAACAAATATTCCATTAAAAATTTTAGATTGACAATTCTTACCTAGTATTTGGACTATATAATGGGGTTTAGTACATAGTCGATTTCAAATGCACCAATCACTATCCAGAGCAAATCTCTTCCATATTCTGTACTATACTCACTAAAATATCTGAAGACGTAAAAGAAGAGTATCCCAGAACAAATCATAACCACTCTTTTTACTAAATACGGTGTGCATTAGAGAAGGCAATAAAAAAAATATCCGAATTTTATGCGATATCGGTGTAGTCTATAAAGGGACTTACGCCTATAAGTCTGGCAGAACTCTGGGGGTGAGGGTGGTTTTTTTTTTTATCCCATCACCTTCCACTGCGAAACGGGGTCCCTAAAAGTATATTCAATTTTATGAGCTGGTCGTTCCTCTTTTGGATCTTAAAGTTAAAAAAAAACGAGGGTTTAAAAATATGAAAAGATCCCTCTCACCTGCAAAAAGTATCAGCGTTTTGTGTCTCAATGTCTTTACTTTATTGCACTTGTTTTTTTGCAGGCTAGGAAAGGATCAGACGTAATTTTTACGATCGACATGAAAAGAAAAAAATTAATCGTGCATTTTTCATGGATATTATTAACATTGTTTCATCAGTCTGAGGTATCTTTCGACTCAATCGGAACTTCAATTATCCAAATTATGACTAACTTCTTCGCAATCGAATATTCATTGTGTATTAAGATCTCAGTGGTCTCTAAATATGCGTGCCTATTTTTAAATCAATCACATGAACTTTAAAATGCAATCACTTTCAGTATACTATGTGGGGTGTTTAAAAGTTTTAAGTTTTAGCTCCGCGTTTCTTTCTCGATGCAAGAGCAATCGGCTAGTGCAATTAGCATTGGTACCACAGACTTCAGGTTCAAATCCTGTTTTTGCCATTGATGTTTGTTGATAGTTCCGAATCCACGTTAAACTATTAGTCTCGGTCTGGTTGGTTGGTCACAATGTCATTTACAAACATGATGAAGGTTTTCTTAGCATTTTGTAAATTATTTAAAAAAGATTAAAATAATGGAAGATATTTATACGTGGGCTTCGATAATGAGTGGCTTGCGTGAGCAGCTCGGTACGACAGGTTTCGGTTTTAATCCCCGGCAGTGCCATGGATGTCTGTAGTGGTTTAGAATCCACTTTAAATCGTAGGTCCCTGTCTCATATGATGGTAGAGCGGCACAGAGCCCAATCAGGATCTTTCTCACTCATATCAATCCCAAACTATAAAGCGGCAAACTCAGCTCTAGGTACAGGATGTGGTGTGAGGTAGTAGTAGATGATTATTTAAGAAAAGGGAAAACAATGCAATACACAATAATTATCATCATAAATCTTGAACATAACTTTTTTAATGTAGTATCTTTATCAAGACTCAATATATTGAACTTCATAGAATAATCTATTATGATGAGTGCTGTAATGATATATTCACTGAATTTCCTACCTTACTGAACTTAAATCCCCTGAAGTTTAAATTACATTCATAAACATAATTGCAATTCGAATACATAAAAAAATTTTCCCGCTTTGTTGGAATAAGAATTTTTCTTGGCTATAAAAAATTATTTATTGAATTTATCGATAACTGCTTAACTGGTAATAATACCTTTAAACTATCTTCTTAAAATAAATATACTATGGGCAAATTTTTAGATTGACAATTTTTATCAAGTGTTTGTACTATATGGGGTTTAGTATATTGTCTATTCCGAAATGCACCAAACACTATCCAGAGCAATTCTCTTTCACATTTTGCACTAGACTGACTAAAATCTCTGAAGACGCAAAGAAAAGTCTTTCCAGACCAAATCATAACCACTCTTTTGCTAAATACGGCGTGCATTAGAAAAGGCAATGAAAAATATCCAACTTTTATGCGATATTTGGTGTAGTCTATAAAAGGTACTTACGTATAAATCTGCAAGGACTTAGTAGTGGGTTGTGATTTTTTTTTCATCCCACCCTCTTCCTCAGCGAAATGGGGTCTCCTAAAGTATATTTCATTTACGAGCTGGTCGTTCTCTGTTGGATCGTAAAGTTAAAAACGAGGGTTCAAAAAATATGAAAAGATCCCGACACGTGCAAAAAGTATCAGCGTTTTGTGTCTCAATGTCCTTATTTTATGGCACTTGTTTTTGCAAGCTAGAAAAGGATCAAACGTAATTTTTACGATCGGCATCAAAAGAAATTTATGCTGATTTTTTAATAGATATTATTAACATTTTTTATCGGTCTCGGGTGTAAATGTATCTTTCGACTCTATTTGAACATCAGTGATCCAAATTATGACCAACATCTTCATAATCAAATATTCAATGTGAAATAAGAGCTCAGTGTTTTATAAAGGTGTGCCCTTTTATAAATCCTTCACATGAACTCTAAACTGCATTCACTTTCAGTATACGATGTGGCGTGCTTAGAAGTTTTAAATTTTAACGTTGTAGCTTCTTTCTTCATGCAATGCTGTGAAGTTCGTTAAACAATTGGATTTACTTTCAGATCGATTCACCGTGATTTTTGCTGATCAGTATTCTTATGAAACAATTCAATTTTTGAGGAAGCGTGCAAAGTGAAAAATAAAAACGTAACATCAGTGGAGTGGTATATAAGTTCAAGGGCTTTAACAGTAGTACCGCTGCTTTCCTAAGTTCGTATATCTTTTGAATTCTTTTAGTAAAAAAATGTTATTTAATTAGAAGTTTGATGTTTTTTGAATATACGCACTGAGAAGCATTTCAACTCTGTCAGGCATGGACATGAGTAAAAGATCAGATAGCAATGTAGGTTAAGCGAACTCCATTCTTAGTATTTTGTTTTTCATGTTAATATGTTTTTATGCTGCCTTCTGTTAATGCTGCATAAACTGTACAGAGCGAAGAGTTTCATTTGAAATACATACAAATAGTTGATGACTTACCGTGACGCATAATTTTCGAGTAAAAATGCAAATGAATAAGTATGGTGTCACATCCGTCCTTTTAGAAATAAGTTTTAATAGAATCATTTGGAAATTGTATGAAGGAAAGAAAACAAAACGTTGTAAATAAATTAAATAAAGGTATATTCAAAACTTGTAAGAACTGTTTAAGACAAATGCGTTTTTGTTAAGTTATCTTTGTTTGATTTGGTTTTGTCGTTCAACGGCCATTTTGTGCACACTTTGGGCTAATTAGACCGCATACAATTTAACGTAGATTCCGACCTCTAATAGCAAATACCGCAGGATGAGAACATGAAGACCAAGGTGACCATCCGGTCGCAATCTTTGTTTGAAAGCCCGATCTTTTTGTTTTATCTTTCAACATGCTTCCTTTTTTTTATTTTTTTAGGCATCGAAAACGGAAACCTAATTTACCAATGCAATGGCCTCTACATAGCAGTTCTATTTGTTGACCGAAATCGTAAAGAAGATCTTTTTCTAGAATTTAAAATTTCCCTTTTTCTAAATTTAACTTGAAGACTTTTTAATTAAATTGTTTGTATATATTTTTTATATATTTAATATTTTTAAAAAATTGAAAAATGGCAATTGAAGAAACCTTTTCATTAGTTGAGATGTGGAGGTTTTTGTGGTATTTAATAAATACTCTGATACTCAAATCTCCATACGCTTGTTACCGGGGTGCAATTGAACAACGTTAGATCGTATTTGCTTCTAACAACCGGCAATCATGCTATAAATTATAATGAATTTTGCACGTTATTAATGCTATATGCGTTTTATTTAGAGTCAGTACGTTAAAATAAGGACGAGTATTGTGTACAAAACTGCCTTGAAATTTAACTACTTTTTATTTTGATTTTATAATATATAAAGTAATAAAATAATAAATTAAAAATACAAAGAAAATCCATGTAGAAATTAAAGTGGTAAATGAAAGAAAAATAACCTTACAAACAGGGATCAAAATTAATAATTTTTATGCACAATTCTGGAGAATATATTAGTTTTATTTCTCTGTATAGTTTTAATATTTATGCATATAATTATAGTTTTATTTCGTTTTGAATACTATATTATCATTACTATTT
>BPLR01014648.1:0-12212 GCA_021605095.1 Caerostris extrusa
GGGCAACGGGCGTACCTGTTACGGAGTTCCTAGGTGGTTTTAAGAACCACTATACCTCCACATATAGAATTAGTTGAAAATAAGCATTTAATGAAGTTGCTTCAATTATAGCATATCAATAAAAAAGGAAAAGCAATTTAAAATTTTAGAAAAATCTCTTGAGAACAATTAAAAGCAGAGATCAAGAAAAAAAAAACAAAGCTTAAGGTACAATTAAGAGTCCGTTGACGATGCCCAAAAAAAAGATTTAAGATACAAGTTAAAAAATAAAAATTTAAACCTAAGAAAAATAAAAAATAAAGTAGTTACTATAAATAAAAATGAACAAAAGTACATAAAAACACATTGCTAGCAAAACAATCTTTTTCATTGACTGGCTCACCGACAAATGGCGCAATCATCCGTTGAACATGGTACTTCCCAACCGAAGTTGGGGAAAAACATTTTACTGAAAAGAAAACTGTGGTGGGAAGTGAAAGTGAGCAGTTAAATATTATCAAAAACAAAAAGTTACAATTAACAGTGAAACTATGGAAAAATTTTAGTACAGCAAAGGTTCGAAATAGAATAGAAATTTATAAGCTTGAAAAATGTAAACAAAAGCTTCGTTTTTTGGGAAAAATAAAAAGATCAGTACTAATAAACAAAGCAATTACAAGATGAAAAAATACAATTAAGAGTCAGGTAGCCATGGTCCTAAGTGGGTGCACATCGTAGCAAATAATTTAAATTTAAATGCCAAAAGCTGCAGAAGCTCAGTTTCAGAGTGATCAGGTGACTAGAAAGTAGCTACAGAAACGGCAGTTGCAGAATAAAATCCACACCACCTTTTCAATCCGAAGATTCCCAGTGCGTATCATAGATAGCTCTGTGTCTCTTCCTGGAGCTAGCCCCACCTGGATGGTATGCAAGAATTTGTCGGATCGCTTCGTTACGGATCTGAGGGGGGCATTTAGAACGAAAGATTTTGAAATTTTGAAATATGGTCCATAATGGGTTCTATATTCAGATCTCTGTAGAGTTGCTTCTTCTAACAAACAACGGGACGTTGACTATCATAGCTAAGGTTTATTTTTGAAAAACTTAGAGCTTCTTAAGATTTGCGATAGGGAGGACGCCCAAATAGGACATCCATACAAGAGAATTGTTCGAAAGGATAGATTTATAGAGTAGACACAGGTTCTAGTGTCACAGCCTCTCTGTCGAAATAAGGCTTTTGAGCTTAACGCTTCTTGCATGGTGCTTTATGAGAACTACTTTGGCAATGGGTATTAAAAGATAATTTTGAGTCAAGAAACTAACCCCAGGTACTGGTATTCAGTAACCCAGGTGACTGGCTGGCCGAAAAGGGTGACATTCAAAAAGAGAACCCGTAATGTTCTTTTTCAAGGAGTAAACAAGAGGCACTTTTGGTAGGATTAACTTTGATTTTCAGGTGGTCAACCAATATCGCTTTCCAAGCGAAGGGAATATAATTATTCAACAAAGCAACAGGAGTTTGGTGTTTTGTGCTGTGCAATTATCGCTGTGTCATCTGCGAACTTGGCCAGTTTTACAAGAACTCTGAAAGCTTAGGAATGTGCTTTCACAAGAGATTAGATACAGCAACTGGCGTACCGATTACGGAGTACCAACTGGGGAAATACCCCTAAAAACCTCCTCATCTTAATTAATAAATATGCTTTAAATTTTAATTGGCTGCTTAATTAGGTTAGTATAAGATAATAAGATAATATTTCTAAAAATTCAAGTTAAATGGTACTCAAAAAAAAAAGAAAAATACTAATAATAAATAAAAGTAAGATACAAAATAAATGAAATTAAAGTTAAATTTAAATTCAGTACAATTAGGGACCAGTTGTCGATGCCAAATATTAAAAAGTAAACAGAGTTATAATAACTCATTAAACCAAGTGAACAGGATTATGCTGAACGGTGAGAGCAGTTGTAGGTTGATGCTGAAAAGTAAATGATTAGTCCACACAAAAAAAAAAAGGCCACAATCAGGGACCGTATTTTTATATTTTTCATTTTATAATTTTTATTTTTTTTTATTTTGATTTTCTTCCATCCTTTTTATTTTCTAACAAAAAAAAGGGTAAAAAGCGTACAATAAAAACCTAACTATTCACTAGCCGGAAAGAAAGGATTGAGGTGCACATCGTAGCAAAATATAAAAATAGTGAATTGAGCCGAGTGCCGGATTCGAACCTCAACCTTACGGTCAGGGTCCGTCACCTTACCTCTGCGCCAATTCGTTTTGTTTACAAAATAGAGCCGCGAAACTTTTAAAGCCAAACGACTCCTCAGATACACAGTGCGTTAACTAGTCTCAGTGGGCGTAAAATTTATAATGTTAAATCCACTCCGTTACCTGAACTCGCGGTCGCTTGTTCAGGATAACAGCCATGATGTCTCTTAACTCGAGGAAACAATCATAGGAGACGTCATAAACAGCCCTTGGGCGTTTCTGCGAACTTTCACCCCAGGGTGATAGGTCGGCAGACGACGGATTAACTCATTGCTAATCTGAGGACATTTTTCAAGAAAATTCTTTGAAATTTTGATTAAATAATTTGGAATAGGTTCAACGTCTAGATCTCTATGGATGATCTTTCGACGAACGAACCATGGCACATCAGCAATCATAGCCAGGTGTTTATTCTGAAACACCTGAAGAGTCTTGATATAGGTGAGGGAAGTGGAGGCCCAAATCGGGCTACCATAAACCAAGAATAGGTCTAATGATAGACTTATAGAAGCAGGAGCTTGTGTTTGATCGCAAGTCTACTCTTTCGAGAAATTAGGCAGTGGAGTTTAATACTAGCACCAGTTGCTTTAGTAACTGCATTCTTAATATGGAAATTGAATGATAATTTGCGTCTAAAACAACCCCAGGTATCTATATTCAGTTACACAGGGGACGGCTTTGGCCAAAGAGTGATACTCCCTAATGGAGAAATAGAACGCTTCGAGTAAACAGCATACAGGCTGATTTGGTTGCATTTACTTTGATTTTCCAGGTGGTTAGCCATTTTCTAGTTTGTAAACATAAAATTGAAGGTCTTTAACAGCAAGCTGTGGTGCTTTTTGCTCTGTGTAGCAATTGCTGTGTCATCAGCATAACAAAATACGTTCGTTTGACAATTCCTAGCGTTTATGTAAATATTGAACAACGTGGGCGCTAATAGCGACCCCTGTACTCCCCTTCTATTGGTCAGTAACTCCACCTACTCTAACAAATAGGTTTACTGGCAACTTAATGATTTGGCGTAGCTTGAATAATAAGCCGTATGCCAAAATTTTGTCAAAAGGCTTTACCATACGTAGATTTGCGTTCGTTAAAGCCAAACCTGTACCTACGGAGTACCAACCAGAGGTTCCTAATTACCTTCTGAATTAAATTTTAATTAGGCTGCTTAATTAAGGTAAGTATAGATAATAAGATAATATTTCTAAAAATTCAAGTTAAATGGTACTCAAATAAAAAAAAAAAAAAAAAAAAAGATAAAAATACTAATAATAAATAAAAGTAAGATACAATATAAATGAAATTAAAGTTAAATTTAAATTCAGTACAATTAGGGACCAGTTGTCGATGCCAAAATATTTAAAAAGTAAACAGAGTTATAAAAACTCCTTAAACCAGATGAACAGGGAATTATGCTGAACAACGTGAGAGCAGTTGTATGTTGATGCTAAAAAGTAAATGATTAGTCCACAAAAAAAAAAGGCCACAATCAGGACCGTATTTTTATATTTGCATTTTATAATTTTTATTTTTATTTTATTTGATTTTCTTCCATCCTTTTATTTTTCTAACAAAAAAAAAGGGGTAAAAAAGCGTACAATAAAAACCTAACTTTTCACTAGCCGTTAAGAAAGGATTCAGGTGCACATCGTAGCAAAAATATACAAATAGTGAATTGAGCCGAGTGCCGGATTCGAACCCTCAACCTTACGGTCGGGAGTCCGTCACCTTACCTCTGCGCCAATTCGTTTTGTTTACAAAATAGAGCCGCGAAACTTTTAAAGCCAAACGACTCCTCAGATACACAGTGCGTTAACTAGTCTCAGTGGACGTAAAATACGATGTTAAATCCACTCCGTTACCTGAACTCGCGGTCGCTTGTTCAGGGTAACAGCCATGATGTCTCTTAACTCTAGGAAAACAATCATAGGAGACATCGTAAACAGCCCTTGGGCGTTTCTGCGAACTTTTCACCCCAGGGTGATAAGTCGGCAGACGACGGATTAACTCATTGCTAATCTGAGGACATTTTCAAGAAAATTCTTTGAAATTTTGATTAGATAATTTGGAATAGGTTCGACGTCTAGATCTCTATGGATGATCTTTCGACGAACGAACCATGGCACATCAGCAATCATAGCCAGGTGTTTATTCTGAAACACCTGAAGTCTCTTGATATTGGTGAGGGAAGTGGAGGCCCAAATCGGGCTACCATAGACCAGAATAGGTCTAATGATAGACTTCTAGAGCAGGAGCTTGTGTTTGATCGCAAGTCTACTCTTTCGAGAAATTAGGCAGTGGAGTTTAATACTCGCACCAGTTGCTTTAGCAACTGCATTCTTAATATGGGAATTGAATGATAATTTTGGGTCTAGAAACAACCCCAGGTATCTATATTCAGTTACCCAGGGGACGGGCTGGCCAAAAAGAGTGATACTCCCTAATGGAGAAATAGAACGCTTCCGAGTAAATAGCATACAGGCTGATTTGGTTGCATTTACTTTTATTTTCCAGGTGGTTAGCCATTTTTCACGTTTGTAAACATAAAATTGAAGGTCTTTAACAGCAAGCTGTGGTGCTTTGTTTTGTGTAGCAATTGCCGTGTCATCGGCATAACAAAATAATTTAGTTTGACAATCCCTCGGGATGTCATTAATGTAAATATTGAACAACGTGGGCGCTAATAGCGACCCCTGTGGTACACCCCCTTCTATTGGTCTGGGTGAGGAAGTAACTCCACCTACTCTAACTAGGAAAACTCGGGCTTGTAGGTAAGAGCAAAGAATCTTAATGATTTGGGGAGAAAAATCAAGTCGCATGAGCTTGAATAATAAGCCATTATGCCAAATTTTATCAAAGGCTTTGGCTACGTCCAAAAATAATATTCCGGTAGATTTGCGTTCGTTAAAGCCATCATGAATCAGCTCTGTCAACCTAAGTAACTGGTGACAGGTTCCTAATTGCCTTCTGAAACCAAATTGTTCAGGGATAATTAAATTATGAAGTTCGCAATGCTGATTCAGGCGTTTAAGTAACGCAGATTCGAATATTTTGCTCAAGCTACTAAGTAGTGAGATAGGACGGTAATTATGGGGGTAAGCCAAATTAGCATTTGGCTTAGGAATGGGGCATACTACGGCAGTCTTCAGCAAGCTGGGAAATGACAGATCCTAAGTAGAAAGTTAAAAAGAAGGGTGATATAAAGAATAAATTTAATAGGAGTGGACTTTTAACATGCGATTGTTAATAAGATCCAGACCAGGGGTTTTGTTGTTTTTAATTTTCTGATAATTTCACAGATTTCTTTGGGAGTAATTAAGTCTAAGTCATGACTTATGTGGTCTTTGTAAGAAATCTGTGACTGTAGAGTTGGCGTGTTCGAAGAAATTTCTATCTTCAACATCGTGATTGAGTTCAAATTGAGATTTGAGACTGTCTGCGAGCAGTTCCGCTTTGTCTTCCGGGGAATAAGCTGCTCGGCCGTTGGCACCCTTCAAGGGCGGAATGTTGTGATATTGTTTGCGTAGGAGGGAACATTTTTCCAAAGAGATGATGACTCAGGCGTCAGGGCCTCTATGTCGTCTTGCCAGCGTTGCTGTGTAAAGACAGTGATTGCACTCTCTGACTTCAGTCAAGAGTGCGGTAATAAAGTCTGAGATAATCAGGATCTCTGGTGCGCTGCCATTTTCGGCGGTAACTATTGCGTTTTTTAATAAGAATTTTTAATCTATTGGAAATCTAATCGGTGGAGGTTTAAATTTAGGGTCAGAACTTTCCGGCAGGGCAGGTCATCCGGCAGAGATAGCTCTCATCGGCAGAGATAGCTCATTCGGCAGAGGTAGCATCTTTCGAATTTAGATAGCTCGTTCGGCAGAGAAGCTCATTCGGCAGAGATAGCTCATCTCGGCATTGGTAGAATGATTGGGAGCTCATTCGGCAGATAGCTCATCGGCGGTATGGCTCAGGGTTAGAATAGCTCTTTCGGCAGAGATAGCTCTTTCGGCAGATAGCCCTTTCGGCAGAGGTAGCCCTTTCGAAAAAGAAATTCGGCAGAGATAGTTTTTGGGGCTCATTCGGCAGATAAAATAGGTCAAGATAGCTCGGCAGAGATAGCTCACTCGGCATGAGATAGCTCATTTTCGGCAGAGATAGCTCATTCGGCAGAGATAGCTCATTCGGCAGAGATAGCTCATTCGGCAGATCGGCGAAGATAGCTCATAGCTCATTCGGCAGAGATAGCTCATTTGAATAGCTCATTCGGCAGAGATAGCTCATTCGGCCGAGATAGCTCATTCGGCAGATAGCTCATTCGGCAGAGATGGCTCATCGGCGGCTCATACGGAGAGATAGCTCATTCGGCAGAGATAGCTCATTCGGCAGAGATTAGCTCATTCGGCAGAGATAGCTCATTCGGCAGAGATAGCTCATTCGGCAGGTCATCAATAGCTCATTCGGCAGAGATAGCTCATTCGGCAGAGATAGCTCATTTCGAAATAGCTCAGATAGCTCATTCGGCAGAGATAGCTCATTCGGCAGAGATAGCTCATTCGGCAGAGATAGCTCATTCGGCGAGAGATAGGTTATAACGGCAGAGATAGCTCATTCGGCAGAGATAGCTCATTCAGCAGAAGTAGCTCATTCGGCAGAGATAGCTCATTCGGCAGAGATAGCTCATCCGGCAGAGATAGCTCATTCGGCAGAGAGTAGCTCACTCGGCAGAGATAGCTCATTCGGCAGAGATAGCTCATTCGGCAGAGAGCTCATTCGGCAGAGATAGCTCATTCGGCAGAGATAGCTCATTCGGCAGAGCTCATTTGGCTCATTCGGCAGAGATAGCTCATCGGCGGTAATTAAGCTCATTCGGCAGAGATAGCTCATTCGGCAGAGATAGCATCACATAGCTCATTCGGCAGAGATAGCTCATTCGGCAGATTAGTCATTTAGCTCATTCGGCAGAGAAGCTCATTCGGCAGAGATAGCTCATTCGGCAGAGTCCATAGCTCATTCGGCAGAGATAGCTCATTCGGCAGAGATAGCTCATTCGGCAGAGATAGCTCATTCGGCAGAGATAGCTCTTTCGGCAGAGATAGCTCATTCGGCAGAGATAGCTCATTCGGCAGTTTTAAGCTCATTCCAGAGATAGCTCATTAAGTTAGATAGCTCATTCGGCAGAGATAGCTCATTCGGCATTAATAGCTCATTCGGCAAAAATAGCTCATCGGCAGAATAGCTCATTCGGCAGAGATAGCTCATTCGGCAGAGAGCTCATCGGCAGAGATAGCTCATTCGGAGATAGCTCATTCGGCAGAGATAGCTCATTCGGCAGAGATAGGCTCATTCGGCAAAAAAGATAGCTCATTCGGCAGAGATAGGCTCATTCGGCAGAGAAAGCTCATTCGGCAAAAGATAGCTCATTCGGCAGAGATAGCTCATTCGGCAGAGCTCAGATAGCTCATCATCCGGCAGAGGTTGAACAATAGCTCATTCGGCAGAGATGCTCAGGAAAAGCAACATCGGTAAGAAGCTCATTCGGCAGAGAAAAATTTAAAAATTAAGATAGCTCATTCGGCAGTTAAGCTCATAAGAAGTTAAAATAGCTCATTCGGCAGAGATAGCTCATTCGGCAGGATAGCTTTCGGCAGAAGGTCATTAGGAATAGCTCATAAAAGCTCATACGGCAGAGTTAGCTCTTTCGGCTAATAGCTCATTCGGCAGAATAGTCATTCGGCAGAGATAGTTAAATAAATCATTGAAGCTCATTCGGCAGATAAAGCTCACTCGGCATTAAGAGAGAAGCTCAGTTAAAGGTCAAAAGGCTCATTAAGAGCTTTTAGAAACTTTAAATAAAAAGCTCATTAATTTATTTTATTTATTTTTTTTTAAAGATAGCTATGTTCTATTTAAGATAGCTCATCGGCAGAAAATAGCTAATTAAAATGCCAAAGATAGCTCATTCGGCTTGAAGATAGCTCATTCGGCAGAGATCAGCAATGGCTCATTCGGCAGAGATAGAGTCATCCGGCAGAGATAGCTCTTTCGGCAGAGATAGCCCTTTCGGCAAGGTAGCCCTTTCAGTGCCGTTCGGGAAAGAGATAGCTCATTCGGCAGAGATAGCTCATCTCGGCAGAGATAGCTCACTCGGCATGGATAGGTCATTCGGCAGAGATAGCTCGTTTCGGCAGAGATAGCGGAATGGAACTTTTGAAATTTTGAAGCTCATTCGGCAGAATGGGTTCTATATTCGGTCTCAGAGAGTTGTTTCCTTCGGCAAAGATAGCTCATTCGGCTATCATAGCTATTCGGCAGAGATAGCTCATTCGGCAGCTTCTTAAGAGATAGCTCATTGGAGAGGCTCACTCGGCAAATAGCTCATTCGGCAGAGAATGGCTCAGGATAGGCTTATAGAGTAAAAGCTCAACGGCTGTAGCTCATTCGCAGAGATACTCTTTCGAGAAATAGGCCCTAGCTCATTCGGCAGAGATAGCAGCAGTAGCTCATTCGAAAACCACTTTAGCAAAGTCATTGGTCAGAGTCAAAAATAAGCTCATTCCAGAGATAGCTCATTCAGAGATAGCTCAGGGGACTGGCTCAAAAGGGTCATTTAAAAGAGAAGCTCATTCGGCTTTTTAGCTCATTCGGTAAACAGAAGGCACGGCACTCATTGGTAGAGATTAGCTCATTCGGCAGAGATCAGCTCACTTTCGGCAGAGAATAGCTCATTCGGCAGAGAAAGCTCAACGACGGCAGATAGCTCATTCGGCAGAATAGCTCATTCGGCAGAGATAGTCATCGGCGAAGATGGTCATCCGGCAGAGAGCTCATTCGGCAGCAGAGATAGCTCATTCGGCAGAGATAGCTCATTCGGCAGAGATGAAGCTCATTCGGCAGGATAGCTCATTCGGCAGAGATAGCTCATTCGGCAGAGATAGCTCATTCGGCAGAGAATAGCTCACTCGGCAGAAATTAGCTCATTCGGCAGATAGCTCACTCGGCAGAGATGGCTGGCAACTGGCAACTGGCGTACCGATTACGGAGTACCAACTGGGGAAATACCCCTTAAACCTCCTCATCTTAATTAATAAATATGCTTTAAATTTTAATTAGGCTGCTTAATTAAGGTAAGTATAGATAATAAGATAATATTTCTAAAAATTCAAGTTAAATGGTACTCAAATAAAAAAAAAAAAAAAAAAAAAAGATAAAAATACTAATAATAAATAAAAGTAAGATACAATATAAATGAAATTAAAGTTAAATTTAAATTCAGTACAATTAGGGACCAGTTGTCGATGCCAAAATATTTAAAAAGTAAACAGAGTTATAAAAACTCCTTAAACCAGATGAACAGGGAATTATGCTGAACAACGTGAGAGCAGTTGTATGTTGATGCTAAAAAGTAAATGATTAGTCCCACAAAAAAAAAGGCCACAATCAGGACCGTATTTTTATATTTGCATTTTTATAATTTTTATTTTTATTTTATTTGATTTTCTTCCATCCTTTTATTTTTCTAACAAAAAAAGGGGTAAAAAGCGTACAATAAAAACCTAACTTTCACTAGCCGTTAAGAAAGGATTCAGGTGCACATCGTAGCAAAAATATACAAATAGTGAATTGAGCCGAGTGCCGGATTCGAACCCTCAACCTTGAGCCCGTCACGTGTCGGGAGTCCGAAACCTTACCTCTGCGAATTCGTTTTGTTTACAATCCTACTCCGGACGCTGATGGGTTCACCACCGTTACTAAGAAGGACCGCAAAAAGGGTAAATATGGCTGCATTTACCCCTATTACTAACCCCTAACAAAACGTTGGCTGCCGATCAAGCTGTGGCTCCTCCACAATTTAAGAGGGTTTCTAAAATTCCACCATTCTTTGTGTCCGCGAAGGGCAAGTGGTGGAACACATTAAACCAACTGCGCGTGCAGATTCCCAGTATACAGGCTAAGTTGTCTGGTCAATTCTTGAGAATTACCGTGGATAACGAACCTGAATACAGGAAACTGGCCCAGATTCTTGAAAGCGACGGACGCCTTTCAAGTCTCTGATACTCCAAAAGGACCGACCTATTAAAGTCGTGATCCGAGGTCTCCCTGGTCATACTCCCGTTGAGGATATTGAGACCGAACTCCGAGCTATGGAATTCCCCTTATCAAACTAGCTCGGATGACTAAGTTTTCGCACCAGGGAACCTATGCCCCTTTTATATGCTCAATTGTCTCCATCCTCGAAAAACAGAGGAGATATATAGCCTCTACTCTGCTCGGTCTCAGAGTTAGTGTTGAGAGTTACAGAGGGCAACCGGGCCCATCTGTTTGTTGGAATTGTCAGGGTACTTCCACTCGTCGGAAGTATGCCGACTTCCAACACGTTGTGTAAGTGTGCTGGCCCCCTCACAGGGCTAAGGAATGTACGTTGACACTGGACCAGCCACTTAAATGTGCAAATTGTGGAGGAGCCCATGCCGCGAACTGGCGCGGATGCCCCCGTATGCCCAAGCCCGGACAAAAAACCGGTGCCAAAAAACCAATTTCTAACAATCCCCCCACCTCTACCAAACCTAAACAACAGGTTTCTACCAGGAAGCAGCCAACGACCTTTACTAGTCGAACTGTTCAGCCTACTATGGCTTATTCCAAAGTTCTCCACCAGGGGAACGAGGAAAAGTCTGTAGGCCCCGCCCCTCAGCCAATCATAGTTAGGGAGCCGCTGTCTGCTGCTACCACAAATAGCTCTGCACCTGTCACGGCCTCTTCGGAGTGTTCGTTGACAGAGATTTTTCAGTGTTTGATGGACCTCGTCAGAGACAATCCATCTCACGGTCAAATTATATTGTAAAGCATTTGGGCTAGCAAAAGATAAAATGAGGAATTGTACTAACAGATTCGACATGACGTATCACCTCTTTGGGCGTATACTGATGTCCTTTCCCAAAGTCAGTTCCTCACGGCTTAACTCTTCGGGTCTGGGTCTTTCAATTGGTTTCTGAACGCTAATTCGTTACGTTCCAAAATTCACGAGGTTAGGGAGTTCCTAGCTGAGCAGAATCTTGATGTATTTTTGGTTCAGGAGACAAAATTGCCTCCAGGTTATAACCCTTGATCGCAAATTACAGGTTCTATCGTACTGATAGCTAACCAGCATCCTACCCGAGTAAGTGGCGGCACAGGTATTTACGTTAAAAATAGTATTCACCACCATAGCCTTCCTACTCCTAATCTTGACTCATTGATGCCTCTGTTATTGAAATTAAAATTAATAATTATCCCCCCTTAAAAATAATCTCTGCATATGTTAAGCCTAGCCTTCCAGGTGGTTTCCCGGTGGAGGACTTCAAAAAAAAACTTATTAAAATGGGAAATAATGTGATTCTCGCTGGTGATTTTAACGCTCTTCACCTCTTGGAACTTTGGACATTCAAATAGATATGGGTTTACCCTGAATCGTTTCCTCCAAAGTCAAAAGGGGCGTGAAAGTTGTTCCCCCTTTAAAGTTACTAGAACCGACATTCGCAATAGCAATCATCGAGGTAATGTGCTCGATCTTGCTATTTTTAAATTCATCCCCTTTAATTATGGTATTGAGGTGCTTACAGATCTAGACTCTGATCACCTCCCTGTTATTCTAACCCTGGATACCAGCCCTGAATCACTGACAGTTCCCAATCAATTAAATACCAATTGGGAGAACTTCAGACATGTGATGGAACGTAAAAAACTTCCTAGCTTCAAATTAAATACCTCTACAGATGCTGACGATAGAATAAGAATTATCTAATATCTACGTCACATGTCTGCAGGAAAGTTCTACCCCTAAATTTAAACCTCCACCGATTAGATTTCCTCAATATATTAAAAATACTATTAAACTCAGGAATTATTACCGTCGTAGGTGGCAAAGGACAAGAGATCCTGAGTTCCTACGACTTTGTTACCGCTCTCTAACTGACGTTAGAGAAGCCAT
>BPLR01014649.1:0-11480 GCA_021605095.1 Caerostris extrusa
ATTGTTATATATTGAGTTTTTACTCATGATTAAATTTTTTTTTTAAGGGGTTTCTGTAATTTTTGGTCTATTTATTACATATGTTTAATAAATGTCCATTTGAATACTAAATTCTGTCAAATTTATAAAAGAAATTGCATATATATATACACTATGTGGAAGAAAGTGACAGGACACGACACTATAACGACATAAACCCATATTTGTTAAAATTAATGGGGAGGTAGGGTCTCCTTTGGCTGCGATCACAGCTGCAACCCTTCTGGGCGTGCTTTCCACTAAATTAGCCATAGTGGCAAGAGGAATTTCCTTCAAATGTTTTAACAGGAAGTTCCATAGTTCAGGCTTGCTTTTGGGAGTGGGGTGCAGGCCCTCAACCGACGGTCCAATTCGTCCCAGAGATGTTCAATTGGGTTAAGATCAGGGCTCTGCGCCGGCCACTCCATGCGTTTAACGTTGTTGTTCACATACCAATCAAGAGTCCTCCTTGCAACATGGCATGTTGCGTTGTCGTCTTGATACCAGCAATCATCGATACCGTACGTTGCCCACAAGGTAGGAAGGACATGGTTGGTGAGAATATCACAGTATCTATCGGCATTCATCGCTGCATCAACCTTCATCAGTGGGCCTGCCCCATACCAGGAGAAACAGGCCCATACCATCAATCCTCCTCCATCAAACTTTACAGTTGGGACGACACACTCGGGCAAAGGCGTTCTGGTAAACGCCATACCCAAACACACGTCCATCGGAACGGAAAAAGGGTAAATCGTGACTCGTCACTCCAAAGGACGCGTTTTCAGTCATCCAGAGTCAAGTACGGTGGTCTTTGGCCCATCGAAGACGCTTTTTCTTGGTGGTTTTTAGTAATCAAAAGGCTTATGGGCCGCCAACGTCCAGTGTAACCTAACTTATGGGCCTCGATACGAAGAGTCTTGGTCGAAACGGCCACACCTGTGGCGGCTTGTCTAAACTCATTAGCGATGTTATCCATGGATGTTTGGCGGTTACTTCGAATCTCCCTGCCAAGCACCCGCCGGTCCCTGCTGGTGAGAACTGTAGGTCGTCCACTTCGGGGTTTGTTCTGACCCAGGTGTCCCTCAGTCTTGTAGCGACACACAACACGTGCTACAGTTGATTTTGAGCAGTTACGGAGACGGGATGTCTCCCTAATTGACACCTTGGCAAGATGCAATCCAACCAATACACCTTTCTCGAACTCAGACAACTCTTCCCGTGGCGGCATCTTGACAAAAAACAACTCTAGTCGACTCCACAGAGTATTTATAGGATATAGCTGACACGTGATACCCATTATTGCTCAGCTGTAATCAGCTGTATTGTCGACTTTTCTACTTTTCGAGAGGTGTCCCGTCACTTTCTTCCATATAGTGTATATTCGTTATCAAATTTAATTATTTTCAAATTCAGTAAAGTGGACACTTTGTTCAGCAAGCGGAAACCCTACAATATTGAAAGTAATTCTAAAAATATATGCTAAATAAAAATAATAGCTGTATGGAAAGATAACAAGAAGAATTTTTTTTTAACAAAAACATTTCTTGAATAGCGATATCACGTGTGTGTATATATATTATATAATTTGCAATTAACTCTTGCAGGATACTATGTTTTGTAAATGAAATGCATTTCATTTGATGTCAGTTTTATAAATGACTCGAGGAAATTCAAGAATCGGTTATGTTGGCATTTTCAATTGAATGCATATCCAATAATAACAGTCTGATTATAAGAGGTTTCCATGAAAGCTATGCAACTCTATTTCCATTCCCAATTTAGAAAAAACGATGAAGCCGCATTTCAATTAGTAAATTAAATATCTGATAACAGATTTATATTTTAAATTGTGATATTTAAAGACCAGGCATTTCGATCAGAGATTGATTTTGAGTTCATCAATAGAGACATTACCCAGGCTGTACCATTGGATCCTCTTGCATTACACTCATTGTGCCCCAAGCCCCCTGCAATTTTGAATGAATACTCGCATTAGTGGTGTCTACAGCTTCTTGATTCTAAAGTACCAGACCATCCCATGCTGACTCAATATTTATAAATTTATTATATAAGTACTGAATATAACTCCTTAATCTTTTGTGTTGACCTCCGCTACCATTAAATTTTCTTTTCCGCTTACTTTTAACTTATCAGCTTTTATAACCTATTATGGGTAGAGCTGACCCTCTTGCCAAGGAAAAATTCTGCCTCTTATCTCCCTAAAATTGTTATCATTAAATATTACAGAGGTTTGATGTTTTACTATATTTTTATCAGTATATGAATAACAAGTTTTGTTAAAAATTTTAAATAATCAAAGTGCATTTTAAAAATAGACAATATTGAAATTACCTAACAAATATTTTAATAATCAAGCAATTACGAAAAATGTATAAATTCGAAGACCTATGCCTGTCTAAACTCATTAGCGATGTTATCCATGGATGTTTGACGGTTACTTCAAATCTCCCTGCCGAGCACCCGCCGGTCCCTGCTGGTGAGAACTGTAGGTCGTCCACTTCGGGGTTTGTTCTGACAGTGTCCCTCAGTCTTGTAGCGACACACAACACGTGCTGCAGTTGATTTTGAGCAGTTACGGAGACGGGATATCTCCCTAATTGACACCTTGGCAAGATGCAATCCAACCAACACACCTTTCTCGAACTCAGACAACTCTTCCCGTGGCGGCATCTTGACAAAAAACAACTCTCCTCTTAAGCATCATCTTCTCTATTATTTCAGAAACAAAAAATTTTTAGACTGTTTTGGAGGCAATTTTAAAATAATACTAAGATATGGAATTCATTTGTATTTTTAATAATCTTAATTATTCAGAAGGAAATTGATACATTATCGAAAATTTGGAAATTGTCAGGAAAATAACGGAAATTGATCATTATTTTAATTTTAAAATTGTTATATATAATCATGGATTTGTTTTCTGAAATGTCTTATTAATATTTTGCAGAATATCTAGCTAAATTTTCTCATCTCATTGCATTCCATGATCCAGAATTAACTAATCACTTGGATAACATTGGATTTATTCCTGAAGTATGTTTTTATTTTAATTGCTGAAAAATTAAATATTTGGTTGTCCATTGTATAAATAAAAATTTTTGCTACAATAAAAAATAAGTATTTTGAAAGGAAAAAAATTTACTCTATTAATTGTTCAAAATTTTTATAAATTTAAATTTTATAATAAATTTATATTTGAAATTCACAAATCTAAAAATTAAGATTTTATTTATAAGAAAAATGTAGGTATGTATGTTTATGTAGACATATATGCTTGTGCATGTCTGGATATGCATGTGTTTATAAAAATGAACTATGTATAAAGATGTGTGTTTAAATATGTGTATATATGAATATGTTTGAAGGTATGCATACACCAATCTTTGTTTACATTATCTTATGAATCAATCTCTTCTGCATGCTGCACACTGCAGCTGGGGCTTCAGTAACAAATTTGACACAGTGCTCTACTGCTTGTGAATGAATGGTATGAAAATGTTAATATCAATTTCAGCAGGAATGTCCTAAATAATTTAAATACATTATCAGAATTAGATACTGTAAGTAATGTTCAGTGAGTGTAATTGCATGTGAATCAATTAAATCTATATAGTTATCTGCTTTGAAAGTTATTAGAACTTAGAAAGTATTTTTTGTTTTTCTTTTAATTGATATCTTATGTTTTTTTTTTTAAATTACTCAAGTGATATTTTTTCTTTCAGATTGAAAAATCTTAAAATTTAAGGAATATTCTATCTAAACAAACATGCAAAAGTGTAAAAAGTTTGTGGTGAAGTATTTGCCACATCACGTCTTCTAATCAAGCATTCTCTCATTCACATTGGAAAAAATGTCATACAGGCAATGTGTCTATAAGTAAGCTTTAGCCCTCAAACATGACTTAAGGTACACCACCAAATTCTCAAGAAGGAAACAACTTATTTTTGTGAAATATGCGGTAAAGGCTTTTCACAGAAGGTAATTTAAAAAACCCATAGTCAGTTCATGCAGAAGTGAAACCTTACATTTGTGAAATGTGTGGTAAAAGGCTTTTTCGCAGAACATTCTTTTAAGGACATTACCGTACTCATACCGAAGAAAAACCCTTTATTTGTGAAATGTGTGGTAGAGGCTTTTCACAGAAAGGTACTGTAAAAACCCATCGTCGTATTCATACAGACGAGAAAACATTTGCGAAATGTGTGGTAAAGGCTTTCAAAGAAAGGTAATTTAAAAAACCCATAGTCAGTTCATGCAGAGTGAAACCTTACATTTGTGAAATGTGTGGTAAAAGGCTTTTCGGCAGAACATTCTTTTAAAAGGACATTACCGTACTCATACCGAAGAAAAACCCTTTATTTGTGAAATGTGTGGTAGAGGCTTTTCACAGAAAGGTACTGTAAAAACCCATCGTCGTATTCTTTGAGACGAGAAACCTTACATTGCGAAATGTGTGGTAAAGGCTTTTCAAAGAAAGGTAATTTAAAAACCCATAGTCGGATTCATGCAGGAGAGTGAAACCTTACATTTGCGAAACGTGTGGTAAAGGCTTTCCACAGAAAGGTAATTTAAAAACCCTTAGTCGGATTCATGCAGAATTGAAACCTTACATTTGCGAAACGTGTGGTAAACGCTTTTCGCAGAACAGTCTTTTTTAAAAGGACATTACCGTACTCATACCGAAGAAAAACCCTTTATTTGTGAAATGTGTGGTGAGGCTTTTCACAGAAGGTACTTTAAAAAACCCATCGTCGTGTTCATACAGACGAGAAACCTTACATTTGCGAAATTTGTGGTAAAGGCTTTTCGCAGAACAGTCTTTAAAAGGACATTGCCGTACTCATACCGAAGAGAAAACCCTATATTTGTGAAGTGTGCGGTAAAGGCTTTTCACAGATAGGTAATTTAAAAACCCATAGTCGATTCATGCAGAAGTGAGACCTTATTTGAAACGTGGTAAAGGCTTTTCAAGAACAGTCTTTTAAAAGACATTACCGTACATTCCGAAGAAAAACCCTATATTTGTGAGGTGTGTGTGGTAAAGGTTTTTCACAGAAAGGTACTTTAAAAACCCATCGTCGTATTCATACAGACGAGAAACCTTACATTTGCGAAATGTGTGGTACAGGCTTTCTACAGAAAGCTAATTTAAAAACATATAGTCGGATTCATGCAGAAGTGAAACCTTACATTTGCGAAACGTGTGGTAAAAAGCTTTTTGCATAACAGTCTTTTTAAAAGGACATTACCGTACTCTTGCAAAAGAAAACCCTTTATTTGGGAAATGTGTGGTAGAGGATTTTCACAGAAAGGTACTTTTTAAAACCCATCGTCGTATTCATACAGACGAGAACCTTACATTTGCGAAATGTGTAGAAGGTTTAAGAAGGAGTAATTTAAAAACATATAGTCGGATTCATGCAGAAGTGAAACCTTACATTTGCGAAACGTGTGGTAAAAGCTTTTGCAGAACAGTCTTTAAAAGGACATTACCGTACTCTACCGAAGAAAAACCCTATATTTGTGAAGTGTGTGGTAAGGTTTTCACAAGAAAGGTACTTGAAAAACCCATCGTCGTATTCATACAGACGAGAAACCTTACATTTGTGAAATGTGTGGTAAAGGATTTTCACAGAAAGGTAATTTAAAAACCCATAGTCAATTCATGCAGAAGTGAAACCTTACATTTGTGAAATGTGTGGTAAAAAGGCTTTTCGCAAGAACGGTCTTTTAAAAGGACATTACCTTACTCATACAAAAGAAAAACCCTATATTTGTGAAGTGTGCGGTAAAGGCTTTTCACAGAAAGGTAATTTAAAAACCCATAGTCGAATTCATGCAGAAGTGAAACCTTACATTTGTGAAATGTGTGGTAAAGGCTTTTGCAGAACAGTCTTTTAAAAGGACATTACCGTACTCATACCGAAGAAAAACCCTATATTTGTGAAGTGTG
Organism: Caerostris extrusa; assembly: GCA_021605095.1. NCBI lineage: Eukaryota > Metazoa > Arthropoda > Arachnida > Araneae > Araneidae > Caerostris > Caerostris extrusa. Next base: position 5,996 of record BPLR01014649.1, read on the forward strand.
TGGTAAAGGTTTTTCACAGAAAGGTACTTTAAAAACCCATCGTCATATTCATACAGACGAGAAACCTTACATTTGCGAAATGTGTGGTAAAGGCTTTTCACAGAAAATTAATTTAAAAACCCATAGTCGGATTCATGCAGAAGTGAAACCTTTACATTTGCGAAATGTGTGGTAAAGGCTTTTCGCAGAACAGTCTTTTAAAAAGGATATTACCGTACTTTCATACCGAAGAAAAACCCTTATTTTGAAATGTGTGGTAGAGGCTTTTCACAGAAAGGTACTTTAAAAACCCATCGTCATATTCATGCAGACGAGAAACCTTACATTTGCAAAATGTGTGGTAAAGGCTTTTCACAGAAAATTAATTTAAAAACCCATAGTCAGATCATGCAGAAGTGAAACCTTACATTTGCGAAATGTGGTAAAAAGGCTTTCGCAGAACAGTCTTTTAAAAAAAGACATTACCGTACTCATACCGAAAAAACCCCTATATTTGTGAAATGTGTGGTAGAGGCTTTTCAGAAAGGTACTTTAAAAACCATCGTCGTGTTCATACAGACGAGTAAAACCTTACATTTGCGAAATTTGTGGTAAAGGCTTTTCAAGAACAGTCTTTTAAAAGGACATTGCCGTACTCATACCGAAGAAAAACCCTATATTTGTGAAGTGTGCGGTAAAGGCTTTTCAAGATAGGTAATTTAAAACCCATAGTTTGATTCATGCAGAAGTGAGACCTTATTTGCGAAACGTGTGGTAAAGGCTTTTCGCAGAACAGTCTTTTAAAAGGACATTACCGTACTCATTCCGAAGAAAAACCCTATATTTAGAAGTGTGTGGTAAAGGTTTTCACAGAAAGGTACTTTAAAAACCCATCGTCGTATTCATACAGACGAGAAACCTTACATTTGCAGAAATGGTACAGGCTTTCTACAGAAAGCTAATTTAAAAAACATATAGTCGGATTCATGCAGAAGTGAAACTACATTTTGCGAAACGTGGTAAAAGCTTTTTGCATAACAGTCTTTTAAAAGGACATTACCGTACTCTTACCGAAGAAAAACCTTTATTTGGGAAATGTGTGGTAGAGGATTTTCAGAAAGGTACTTTAAAAACCCATCGTCGTATTCATACAGACGAGAAACCTTACATTTGCGAAATGTGTGGTAAAGGCTTTCCACAGAAAGGTAATTTAAAACATATAGTCGGATTCATGCAGAAGTGAAACCTTACATTTGCGAAACGTGGAGTAAAGCTTTTGCAGAACAGTCTTTTAAAAGGACATTACCGTACTCTTACCGAAGAAAAACCCTATATTTATGAGTGTGTGGTAAAGGTTTTTCACAGAAAAGGTACTTTAAAAACCCATCGTCGTATTCATACAAGACGAGAAACCTTGTTTGTGAAATGTGTGGTAAAGGATTTTCACAGAAAGGTAATTTAAAAAAACCCATAGTCGAATTCATGCAGAAGTGAAACCTTACATTTTGTGAAATGTGTGGTAAAGGCTTTTCAGAACAGTCTTTTAAAAGGACATTACCGTACTCATACCGAAGAAAACCCTATATTTGTGAAGTGTGCGGTAAAGGCTTTCACAGAAAGGTAATTTAAAAACCCATAGTCGAATTCATGCAGAAGTGAAACCTTACATTTGTGAAATGTGTGGTAAAGGCTTTTGCAGAACAGTCTTTTTAAAAGGACATTACCGTACCATACCGAAGAAAAACCCTATATTTGTGAAGTGTGTGGTAAAGGCTTTTCACAGAAAGGTACTTTTAAAACCCATCGTCATATTCATACAGACGAGAAACCTACATTTGCGAAATGTGTGTAAAGGCTTTCACAGAAAATTAATTCTTAAAACCCATAGTCGATTCAGTAGAAGTGAAACCTTACATTTGCGAAATGTGTGGTAAAGGCTTTTCGCAGAACAGTCTTTTAAAAGGATATTACCGTACTACACTGAAGAAAAACCCGCGTTTAGAAATGTGTGGTAGAGGCTTTACAGAAAGGTACTTAAAACCCCATCGTCATATCTTATGCAGGATTGAGAAACCTTACATTTGCAAATGTGGTAAAGGCTTTTCACAGAAAATTAATTAAAAACCCCATAGTCGGATTCATGCAGAAGTGAAACCTTACATTTGCGAAATGTGTGGTAAAGGCTTTTTCGCAGAACAGTCTTTAAAAAAGACATTACCGTACTCATACCGAAAAAACCCCTATATTTGTGAAATGTGGTAGAGGCTTTTCACAGAAAGGTACTTTTTAAAAACCCAGCGTCATATTCATACAGACGAGAAACCTTACATTTGCGAAATGTGTGGTAAAGGCTTTTCATAGAAAATTAATTTAAAAACCCATAGTCGGATTCATGCAGAAGTGAAACCTTACATTTGCGAAATGTGTGGTAAAGGCTTTTCGCAGAACAGTCTTTTAAAAGGACATTACCGTACTCATACCGAAGAAAAACCCTATATTTGTGAAATGTGTGGTAGAGGCTTTTCACAGAAAGGTACTTTAAAAACTCATTATCGTATTCATACGAAAGGAAAACCATACATTTGTGGAAATAGGCTTTTAGAGAAAGATGAATTAGAAACTCACTGTCATATTCATGCAAAGGAAAAACTTATTTTTGTGATTTGTGTAATAAAGAAGTTTTCATGTAAAAGTGCTTTGCAACCCCATTATCATTTTCATACAAAAGAGAAAAACCCTACATTTGTAAAATATGTAATAAAAAGTTTTCGCAGAAATGATTTAAAAACCCATTACCGTACTCAAGGTGAAAAACTTTACATTTAGAAGTCTGTAGGAGATTTTCAGATAAAAGTAATTTTAAACGTCATCTCCGTGTTCATACAAAAGAAAACCCATACTTTTGTGAATTGTGTGGAAAAGGTTTTTTGCGTAAACATTGTTTAAAAGTCCATTATCGTCGTCATACAGAAGAAAAACCCTACGTTTGTGAAACTTGTGGTAGAGCTTTCTCAGAAAAACAACAATTAAAAAACCATTGTCGTGTTCATACAAAAGAAAATCCCTACTCTTGTGAAATGTGTGAGAAAAGTTTTTCGCGTAAATTTGTTTTAAAAGCCCATTATCGTATTCATACAGGAGAAAAACCATACATTTGTGAAACTTGTGGTAAAGCATTTAGATATATACAGGGCTTGAATCGTCATTGTAGTAATTTGCATTCTTCCCAAGTGCTCTAAACTCTGATTGGATGGAAGTGTTTTTGTAATAAAGATTTTTGTAAAGCAGAATAATATATAAAAATTAAGAACATAAATAAGTAAACTTTTGTATAGATATTTTATACTGTAATTTTAGATTTCATTTGAATTGCACTTAAAATACATCTTATTCATGACGTCACTCATGTCATAGTTGAAAAGAAAATTTCTACATAGAATATTCTCATTCTCAATCATTTCTTATGTTGTGCTTTAAATCATCTATTTGTACGATTTTTTGCTATTGGTGAATCTAAAATTAAATTTTAAGTTGTTTATTTATAACAATATTTGCTATCGGGTTTTTTTTTATGAGTTATTAGTTTTCGAGGCTTCTGGGGAGAGGAATTGTGCAGCGTGAAACAACAATGGATCCGCGCGCTATCAGTTGTTAGGGAAAGGGAATTTTCCCTTCAACTGTAGGGAAGATTGTCCGCTTTCCTGTGTGTCACCGCCACTTTTTATTAATTACTGTAGCGTGCTGTGTTTTCGACGTTTGCTCGGACCGTCATTGTGCTGCAGTTTTTTCAATAATATGTGAGTTGATATTATTTATTTTATATCATTTACTTTATATTATTATAATTTATTAGCGTTTCAGTGAACAATTTTTTTTTACATATTTAATTGCTATATTCTTAATTGTTCTGCTTTGTGTCGCCATTATCTGGATAGCATTATTGTGCAGCAGTTTTTTAAAAATAATTTCTTAATTTCTATTAATTTTATATCATTTACTTTATTTTATTATAAATTATTTTAATTTATGTTTTAGCGAATAATTTTTTTTTGTTTTACATATATTTAATTGCTGTATTTTTAATTGTTCTGCTTTGCACGCCATTTTCCTCGATTGCATCATTGTGCTGCAGTTTTTGTAAAAAATTTCTTAATTTCTATTATATATTTTTATGTAATTTACTTTTATTTTATTATAATTTATTATTTAATTAGCATATTAGTGATTATCTTTTTTTTTTGTTACAGATTTAATTGCTGTTTTATAATTGTTTTGAAGAAAACTAATTTCTAGACTATTTTTAAACATTAAGTTATTTTATGTTAGTAGCTCAATTGTTGTACACTTTGCAATATAATAATGAATCCCTTTTTTAATTAACAGGCTTTGTTTCGATTGAAAAAATTTTCATAGCAGGAGCATAGCTTGGTTAAGCCTAAAGTTCTTATTATAAAGGTAGAAAATTTTTCTCAAATAATTGTGTATTAATATTTTAGTTATTTAATAGTAATTGATAATGTATTTAGATAGTTCCTTATTCATGAGGAATTTAATTTCATAAGCAATTAATTTAGTAATCTGTTTAAAATCTAAATGGGTTCATTGCCTGATAGTAATAATAATTATTTTTTATACTTATTTCATAGATAACTGTTAGAATAAGAAAATTTTCTGCTTACTCTTTTATTAATTAGTTTTCTTAGTTTTATAAATTTATGACAAAATAAATTGGTGCTCTTTATTACACATCTGTCGATTTTGAAGAAAGCTGATTTTATACTATTTTTAAATAATTTCTGAGCAGTTCAATTGCTTATACTGCAATATAATAATTAATCCCTTTTTTAATTTAAGGCTTTGTTTGGATTGAAATAAAATTTCATAGCAAGAAGGAGCATAGCTGGTTAAGCCTAAAGTTCTTATTATAAAGGTAGAAAATTTCTTTTAAATAATTGTATATTAATTTTTCAATTATTTAATAGTAATTGATAATGTATTTAGATGGTTCCTTATTCATGAGGAATTTCATAAACATTTAATTTCAGTAATCTGTTTTCTTAGTTTAATGGTGCTCTTTATTACACATGTGTCGATTTTGAAGAAAGCCGATTCTATACTATTTTGAGATATTTTATCTTAGCAGCTCAATTGCTTTATACTCTGCAATATAATAATTAATCCCTTTTTTTTTAATTTACAGGCTTTGTTTGATTGAAAATAAAAGAAATAATATAAAAGAAATGGATAATTCTTGCCAACAAATTTGCAGTGAATGCAATATGAAGTTCTCACATAGTTACTGTTTGTGAAGACATATGGAAACATTCCATAATTTATCCAGTCCAAAATCTACTAAATCATTGATGTGTCCAGAATGCAAGCAAGGATTCGGTACACTGTTAACACTGGAAAATCATCTAAAAAATATTCATAATGTACTTATAACCAAGGAGACTTTATTTTTTGATACAATGGAACAATTATTCGATGAAGTTACGTATTGCTC
>BPLR01014650.1:0-78480 GCA_021605095.1 Caerostris extrusa
ATTTTGATTAGGAGGTTAAGCGATTACCTGAATTTAACAGGTACTCTGTAGTTAGTTCATTAGACTCATTATTATAATTTTTCCTCCATTAATTTAAACAGTAGCCCTAATAAAGGCAGCTGCTTACAATTAAATTCTATGAGAAATTAGAGGTTTTGCTAAAAATCAACACGTATTCTATAATTTTAGCGTTTCCTTCATTGTCATCATTTGTTTATTTATGTTTTCCTTATTAATTAAACACCATTCCCTATAAAGCATTTAATTACATTGAAATCCTATTAAGGAAGTCAAGTAGAAACTAAAACTCATTGAGTATTTCTGTAATGTATGTGCTTCTTTTTCATTCTTGCATTTTTCCCCTGTTAGTTAAGCAGCACCTTCAATAATCGAATAAGTCATTTTTTTTACATCTAAATTCTGATGAGGGGTTAAGCAGTTATTGAACTCAACAGGTACTATAATAGCTGTGCTTCTTTCATTATCATCATTATATTTATTTTTCCTTATTAATCAAGGGATAGAGATTTTACATTAATATTATTTTTTAAGGAAGTTAAGTGGCTACTAAAATCAAAGATATTTCGTAATGTACCCGCTTTTCATTATCATCAATTAATCACATATCCAATAAAGCATATTTTACATTTAAATTCTGATGATGAAGTTAAGTAGCTACCAACTCAACAGTTACACAGAAATGGCCATAATATTTTTTTTTCGTTTATTTTCCCTATTAGTTCTTCTGCTACGTCTATTCTTGTCTTTATCCATTTTAAAAGGAATGTTTACTTATTGTTTTTATCCGTTAAATTTATTAAAAATGGGTTGAATAGGATTTTTAGTGAAATAAAAGTGTATATTGACTGTAAAAATAATTATCAATTACAGTTAGCTAACATATGCAATAATATAGCATAATAACGTCAATCACTTTTGTTCTTTTTTAGACAACTATCTTGTCCTTTTGCAATTAGTATTTAACTCATTACCTTAAAAATTCAACATTTAACTGGATGCGGATCACTGAATAAAAGAATGGCCTCTTAGAAAAATTTTTCACTTGATTTATAAGCATATGTATTTTAAGAATTTGTTTTCCATATATGTAATATGCTAATCAAAATTCTATGTTTATTAGGAAATTTGTATTTTATAATAACAAAATTTAAAACAAACTACTCTCACATAAGTAAGATTAATAAAAGGAATACATAACTTATATATTTTACTGAATCTGGAATAATCCTAAAATAATTTTGAAATTCATTTTATTATTTTGAATATAATTATTTGTTTCATTGAAGGTAATTCATTTTTTATTTGTATAAATTATGTCATTCGTGTTTTTGAACTCATTGATCTCTCCTCAGGTGTTCTCCCCACAGTTTAAGTGCAGCTGCCTTAAAAGAATGAGAAAAATTAAAAATATATAACTGCGTATGTGCATATATGCAATGTCACTGGTCCGAAAGGTTGCTCCAAGGTGTAGGCTAAAGGCTAACAGAATCAGCAGACAAATGAACAATCTTAGTCATTTTTTTTTTTATTGACATAGTTATTCATATCGGTAAGCCAACTAGAGAAAATTAAGCAATATGTGTGAAGATGGGGAAAATTGTTGAGCGCCTGACATTCATTTAGAGTGGTAGCCAAAACTAGTTATTAAAAATGCTTCGGTTTGCAATTTACGAAGCAAGCGAAATGATGAAACAAGCAGATTACAAGGAGAGTGATGCCATGTCAACGATTATAGAAAAAGTAAAAAATGGTTGCTGGATTAGAAAATGAGCGGGAAAATCTTTGAAATAATGCAAGATTATAGAGTTTTATGTAGTAATTGGTTTTGTAAATTGTAGGTTCAGATTTATTTCAACCAATTTTGAGTTCATGGTTTGACGCCATTCTACACAGTTACTCAGACCTTATGTGTTGTCTAAAACTGCAAAGCTGGTAGATTTTTTTTTAGCATTTATGGGGAGAAAAGAAATTCACTCCTTACAGATCTTTCAAGAATTTTATCTAAATGTTTTTACTCTCTATTAAAGAAACCTCAAAACTACAAAACAACTCGTTTCAAGGACGCCTTATCATTGTTGTATTGAATCAACTCAAAAAAGAACTCATATCGTCAAAAACGAAATTGCTGTCTAACTTACATTGGTAGCAGGCTTCACCACTAGTGATTTTTCATTTAACTATACAAACAAAAGCGATTGTATGATCTATTTAATGGAGATAGTTAGAAACCATAAGGGAAAACCTCTAACATAAATATTTTTTTTTCTAATTTTTGCCTAAAAAAGAATAATTAGTTCATTTATTATAGTGCTCTAAAACAAATTAAAATAGCGCAATCAATAAACAATTTTGAAAATTTTTTATAAAATATACGACTGCATTTTTTTTTTCTTTTTAATGTGAGCTGTATATTTTATTAAACAAAACCAAAAGAAAAAAAAAATAACGAATAAGAATCGTAAATGGAATTTCTCAATGGAAAAATTAATAATAAATGTTGAAAAAAATTAAATAAAGTAGTTCTTAAGAAATTAAAGTATTACTAACAAATTAATTTGAGAATACATATTTTTTCCCAAAACGAAAAAACAAAATCCAAAATAACGCTTAAACAGTTCAATAACAAAAAACGGAAACATGAATTTCACGAGACAAAAGCTTTCATTCCAATTAAAGAAAACATGAAAAGGTAATTAAAAAATTGGAGCTTATATTCATTGCAATGAGAGGAATCGAACCCGTCTCGGATATAATGAAGTTATTACAAAATTCCCTTAATCAAGAACTTAAAACCTCACCCGCCCATTGAGAGAGCCACAGCAAATTAATTGTGACATTATAAACCAGCTTACGCCATCCTCCAGCTAGACTTTTCTTCTTCAATTTTTCTGATTTAATAACACCATCATCCTCCTTTAATACTGCCTTATAAAATTCTCTTCGGATCGGCACAACTTAATTCCTCCTTACAGTTCCCAAGAAAAGCTGTCTTCTTAATTCCCAGAACCTACATCTCAATAAGATTTCTTCGCCTCCGCTATTCTTCCAGGAGATGCTTTAATCCAATTTTTTATGGCCCCCTTTTCCAACTTCTATGGCTCGCCAGGGGGTATTAGGCCGAGTGAGAGATCTAAGCTTTTAATGTTGCACCCGACGGTCATTTTCCTTCTTCAAACCCTAACCCTACCGCCACCATTTTTATTTTAATTCTTCTGGTGGGTTCTTGTTTTTTTTTTTTTTTTGCTGGATTTTTTCCTTTTTGGTATGTGGGTAGTTCTGTACCATGAATGTAATTAATGAAACTACGCAACTCGAATAGGATTGTGCGATATTGATTGGTCGAAAAAGAACGACATGAGAGCCCTCTAGCGCACGCGTGAGACGGCCTCGTGTCTAAATGACTGCTCAGTCATCCTCATCCCTTGCCTCTTACGATCCCTCAATCTGCTCTTCATCCTCCCATGGAAGCTCCATGAAATTCCACGTGGTCCTCGTCTCTTCTCTGCTGGTCCTGGGGTCTCTCGCCTATGATTCGTCAGGTTTCAAAGGTAAATATCCAATGGGGTGATTCCTCTCACCAACTTCACCTTATTAAATGAGGGGTTCTAACCAGTGGGGGGTGGAGGGCCTTTGGCGGGATAGGTGCACCCCCCTCCTGGGAGAGGCTCTGATGGATGTACGCTTGAAGTTTTCCCACTTTGTTTGGGCTTTATCTATTTATTTATTTTTTAAATTGAAAAAGGGAGCAAGGAGAATCAATCGGGAAAGCGCAACAGTGAATCGATTGTTCAAAAGTTGATTTAAGTTCAGTGGGACTCGAAGTTGTTATTTTGTTTTATTTTGTTTAGAAGTTTTAAACACAATGTTTTTCTATTTGGTTTGGAATGTTGTGTAGTGTAACTTAACAGGGATTTCTCTTGATTTTTCTATTGATTCGATTAAAAGGAGCCTGAGAAATAAGTAAAAAAAAAAAGTTTAGGCTTTTACGTATTGAGATTTTTAAAGGACGTTGTTCAAGCGAAACTTTTATTTTATCTAAGTATTTGTTCTTTTCAAATATTATATGTTTATTTAAAATTGCTTTATTAAAGAATCTATAGCAGTTTAAAGATTTAAATTGTAATAATTATCATTAATGTATTATTTTTATTTAATTTTATTTTTATTTTAATGTTTAAGTCTTTGAAATTTATACCATACTCATTAACTTTAAAACATTAAAAAAAATATTTTATACATTAACACGTTTTAATAAAATAATTACTATTTCTTTCAATGAGAATCTAGTAATATTTAGCAGTATTTTCTTATTTATTTATTAATGTTTAATTTTAAAAAGTTCTAAATGTTGTTAAATCATCAAAATAAAATATGAAAGTTTATTTGGTGATCAGAAAGTTTGTTTCTAATTATAGTATATATATATCGTTCATTGTTAATCGGACGTAGTCTTAATAATCTTAATAATTTTGTAATAAATTTAATAATCTAATAATCGTAATCAATTATTAATTTTTTTAATAATTTAATAATCGTAATCTTAATAATTTCAAAAATTAGTATTTAAATGAGATTGTACATAAATATTATCACACTTTTATTTACGCTATATTTCAATTAAATTTAGCAAATTCATGAAAGAAAAAATATATTGAATTGCATATAAGAGATAAAAATTTTTACTCTTTATTATATAAAATCATCATTAATTAAGAAAAATATAACTAACTCATTAACTCAAAATTAATGTACATTTTTAGCATCATTTTGAAATACCATTTGATACAACTTTATCTCTTAGTTTAGCAACGCAGTTTAATGTAGTGAGAAAAGAATCGCCAGTACTATTATCAGAAGAAAATGTATATCAGGCATCGATTATCGATTAATGATCGCTCAATCGATTGTACTTTATCAACCACTGACGGTTTAGTAATTACTTCTGTTCTTTTTCTCGTTGTTTCCTTTTGTTAATTATTTCTTCAAAAGAAACAGAAATCCTTTCTTCAATAGAAACACAAAATTTCGCAAATTTTGCATGAAAAAGAGCTAAGGAATCGATACAAAAGCATTTCTCCTCAATGCTTCGTAAAACAAAGTGAAATTTCCAATAAATAATTAATCCAGACATCATTCGCAGAGGACATTAAATTCGGTACGAATGTTGATATTTTGCGTTAACGGTTTCCGTGAATCAGAAAGAGCCTTGTATTCAATTAATCCTGCTTGAATTGTTTTTGTCCTGCGTAAATTATCTCGAAATTTAATAGATTTTTAAAATGATTAAATCATGTATCAATATCAGCAATATGTGGTCTTCTTGCTGTATATACTATAGTAAGAGTAGATATGTAGTAAATTCAGCGTTACGCGGGAGCATCACGAGAGATTGACTACATTATATACACTTTGATAGCATTGTAATTTTGAAAGACTACTAGTGGCCTTCAAGTTTCTTCCATGCTATTTGAATCCAATATTAAGACCTTCCAACCTACTGATATATCATGTTTCTTTTCAGTACGCAGAATATTTTTGAAAATATTCTTCAGTTTGTTTTCGCAGTGTGCTCCTTTACTTGACAAAATTTATTAGATTATCAAATAAAATTGGCATATTTTATTAGACTATGGTTTTAGATTATCAAACCTGCTTAATTTAATATATATATTATGTTATGTGCCTAAATAAATTAAATTATGTAATTCCATAAGTTGAGTTTGCGTTGTAATTGTGCATACATTATTTGTATACTATAAAAACTATTTCGAAATTTAATATGAATATTAATATTTTGTATTACGGGCATTAGTGTATTTAATATTTTTATATGTGTGAATATTATATTGTCGATAATTATCCATCATCAATCTTTACACATTGTGCTAGTTCTTATATTGATTATAACATAATTTCAAACTTTTACAAATAGAAAAGTTCTATCAGTTTAAATATAATACTATAAATCATTACATATATTTTTCTACACATTTGGAACTATTTAAGTTGAATATTTTAGCTGACATATTGAATTCCTGCCATAACTATAACAAATAATTTCACGAATGAGTACTTAAACTAATCAAGTAAAAAAATATCGCAAGTAAATAATTCGTAATCATATCTACATAAAACGTAATTTATCACCCATACATATGTAAATAATTCGTAATAATGCATATATCAAACGTAATTTATTATCTATACATACGTAAATAATTCATACAGCCATACGTATCATATGCAATCGTAATCATTTATAATCATATATTATAATAAAATTATTCTTTTACACTATGTTAATAAATCTACATATTACTGTAAATCATTATTTATTATTATTTACTCCTTGTAAATCATTACACAATGCGAACTATTTCTAAGTTAAATACGTCAAGTAATATTTTGAATTATGGCTATAACTATATCAAATAATTTCACGAATGAGTATTTAAAGTAATCGAATAACAAAAATCACACCTACATAATTCGTAATCATATCTATATCAAACGTGAATTATTTCTCATGCATTCGAATATAATTCATACAATCATATGTATCGTACGTAATCGTAAAGATATGTACATACATAATGAGTAAATTATTCCTATACATTTTTTGATTAAATCTACATTTTATTGTAAATCATTACACAATTTTTACTACATAATACAAATTGTTCGAAATTTCATATATATGAATTGATATTTTGAATTAAAGCTAAAAAGTACATCTCGAAAATTAGTGTAATATTAAAATCAATCCAATAAAAAAAAGACGTACCCTAAATCAAATGTAAATTTCCTCATAAATATGTAAATAATTCATACAAATATGCATATCATACACGAATATTATCATCAGTAGTTCTAAAATTATTTTTATACATTATTATCATTAAATGTATGCGATTTCTAAAATGTCTTAAATGATTAATGGATTATCTTAAATGCAATACAAATAAAAAGCATTTTAAATAATAAGGCTTATTTTGCATTATAGACTAAAAGCTTTAAACGTGAAAGTAGAGAAGACATCAATATAAACTGAATTATTTATAGACCGCTATTATCATCGAAAGCCTTTTGACTTTATTTTTTTATGCTTTTAATCAAAAATTCTTGAAATTGCTAACGATTGTGAGTTTTTTTTCCTTTATCATTCCATTTAGTCTAGAAATAGATGAATTTAATATTATAAACAATAAGATTGGGTATTTTTCCCTTTTAATTCTAAGAAAACTTGGCTGGATTTCTTCGCCACGGACATATATCATATTTAGGCATTTAACGTAATGACACACAGCGTGTTTAAGATGGGGGCGGCTCAGTCTTCACGAAAGATAGTGAAATAGTGAATAATTAAAAAAAACTACTTCTAGAAATTTTGTTACTGTAGTATTTTTAGAAAATTAATATTAGTTAAAAAGATGAATGAATCAGGCTTGCTTTAAATTCTTCGTGTATGTTGGTGGAATTACGAACTTGTGTTTTTTCAAAGAAAACGTACGATGTGCTGTTACTAACAGTCAAATTTATGGTTAACGCACAGCGGTATGGAATGTCACACAGAGGGAAATTCAGCACATTGAAAATGTTGCACTTTATTATATTGAAAGTTATTTTACGGCCACCCTATACATAATATGGACCACGAAGGTTATTCTTCTTTAAGTAAAGTTCAAGTGGTAATTACGCTCGGCTCATAGCCCAGTGGTAACATGCGCAGTTAGTGTGCAGGAGAGCTCAGGGTTCAAATCCACTGCCAGCGTCCGTTATAATCATCATTTTATAGACTTGTGACATTCGCGAAGCGTCTCACCTTTATAGTGCGGCTGCCTGGTGTATTTTCTCAGTTTTCACCCATGAAACAAATCAAATGTTTGGCAGTTATTCATGAAAGAAGTATCTTTGTTGGGCATTTTGCATGCATGCATAAATGCAATTCCAGATCATTAATGATAAAAAAAAAAAAAATTGCAATCATTATTCAAAAAAAAAAAATATGCATGCAAATTTAGTACAACTTACTTTTTATAACATACACGGAATTTTTTTTTTTTTTTGCGTGGTTAATATTAACGCCGATGTACATTCGATTTTAGGTTATTTGATGAACGATTAATGTAAAAAAATACGATATAGAAATTTCTTAAATAGGGGTGAAATATAACAAAGGCACATATCTAATGCCTAAGAATTATATTATTAAACAACGAACATTGTAAATCTTTCCATGAATTAGCAAATTATAGCTGAAGGAATACTATACCTATAAAATTTCATCGCTTCTAAATATAAATATAAGACTTCAAAATGTTTTACTCATGAATAATTAATTTAAATATACTTTTCTGGACAATGTTTATCCTTTTAGCTTGCTATATTTTTTTATTTTATTCATAAATGTTCTATATTTAAGTAGTATGCAATCTTTCGATGACAGAAATATGCATATTTCTACTTGTTATCAATAGAAATTGGCGATTTATCATAAGTTCAATATCCATACACATTTAGGCTAATACTTCGGAATACATTATTTTGAGGCCACGCATTTTTAAGGCCACATTACAACAAAATATGTTTCCGATTATGTTAATAAATTTTTAGTAATAAAATATTTAAAGATAGTTATCTTGAATTATTCATGAATACGGCCAATTAATGAATCGCATTACATTGGTAATATCGAAGCAAACATACTAAAAAAAAAAAAAAAAATATCAAACTAATTTAATAAACACATCAATAATCACGTGCGTTCGTTGGAGATTAAAAGGCCTAAAGTTGACTTCCGTGGGTGTTGTGATAAATAGTGCAACAACTTACTGGTTAAAGATTTCTTAATTTTTCTTATGGAAGCAAATATACGCAGCAACTTATCATTGACTGCTTTAAACTTTTTTTTGTGGGTATAGAGTAAAACACTGATAACGTCTATAATGTGAGTACAGAGCAACACGGATATGTAGCATATCCTGGATAACGTCTTATCTTCTACAAAAAATCTTCCGCCAGTACCAAATAATGCTCTTACTTAAAGTTAAAAAGATTCATAACTCAAAAATAATTCCGGATTTTTGTTGTTCTCGTTTCCCATCAGACATTAAAAAGTAATTCATCAAATAGAAATTTTTTAATTTTAAACAAGTTTAGTAATAGATGAATTTATTAAAAATTTAAAGCTTATAAGTACGGATAAAGGAAATCGGTAATGCCTTTAAATCAGCATTTCTCGACATTTCAGCATTTGCTACAAAATGCTAAATCGTAATGCTAACGCTAATGCTAAGCGCCCCCCCCCCTCCCCTTTACAATACAGACCCAACGAAGCCACTAACAATTATTAAACTTAGTTTTAATTCAAGATTGTAAGTTAATTATTAAATGCATTTTGCAGTACTCATAAAATCCTATTTATAAGCATTTTATATCAGTGTAAATATGTATTTTATTTTTTATTGTGTCAGAATATATATACTGATTTGAATTCGTTTCATGAAATTAATTTTTTAATAATATTTTTATTTTAATATGTTCGCGACCCACATTTAGTGTTATCACTTCCCCACAGGGGAGGATTGACAACCACCCCACAGGTTGAGAATCGCTGGTTTAAATAGATTTAATTGTCTACGGAAGGTGGAACTGCTGTCCTCAGTTACTATATATTTAATATGCATGCATTTATATATATGTATATATTTGATTATATCATATATATATATCATCATCATCCGGGCGAAGGCCGTCTGCCCATTGGCAGACCTTCAGACAGATGATGTTTTTATTTTACGGGGTAGGGTTGTCAGACCAGCGTCAGAAACGCTCTACAGTCATGTTAGACGGGACGGACCTACTCAAATATATATATATATATATAAGCAATTAAAATAAAATATTGATAATTTGCTTACCATTATATAAGACCTTTAACTCCGTATATTTATTTTCAACGCCATGTTTCATTTTAAAACTACCCTAAGGAGTAAATGGGATTGTTACAACACTTATTTGTGAACAAAAATTATTAGTCATGAGCACCACAAAACACGAAACTCAATATTAAATCACTCAATAAATTAATCTATCAAGCGCCAATTACTACATTTGCTTTTTTACCGAATTATATGTTTTTATTTTTGTATTATATTTTATGTAATGAAATATAAATATGTTAATTAATAATTTTCGTAGGGTTTTTTTGGGGGGAGGGGGGTAGTCGCGCCCACGTCTCATTGAGCTTTTACAAGTCAGTGCATCTTTGTAATAGATAAACACACCTTGATCCATCGTTTCTAGCGACCTGGCCTATCATTTGTCATGTTTCCTTTAAAATCACATGGCCGGTAATTTATTTGAAAACCTTTCAGGTATTTATGAATGATTAAATCATGGTTCATAATCACGAACATAATTAAGAATTACCACCTATCGATTAGAAAACTAATTTGGCCATTTTTTTCCCCTAATTTATTGCGAACTAGGCGAGAGTCAGTAGTATATTAGTTTGGATACAAAAACCCCTACCACTATTTTTTATTTATTTACTTATTTATTATTTACTAACATGTAAGCTATTGTCCTAATAGCCAAAAATTAAAGTTTTTAAGGTCACTTAAAAATATTGGCTATCAGGACAGTAAATATACATGCTAATTTTAAAATTTCAAAGATTTCGAAAATAGATTGTCTTCCTTTTCAACCAACAGAATAAGTTCCATTTATAAATTATCCTAAACAAAGAATACATGATAATGTCTAGATAATTAAATTTTTAATGAAAGGGCATGTTAAAATCAATATTATTTGTGAAAAAATTTCAATAATGAAAAATTTTTTTAAAAATTTGACATTGATGAATCACATTAAATTGGTAATAATGAGGCAAATATATTAAAAGATTTATCAAACTAATTTAATATCACGTACCAATACCTTTTTTTTTTACATTTTGTACTTAATTTTCAATTATATCTAAATAAAGAAAAAATATGAAAAAATGAAATAATTTACACATCTCATTTTTATGATATCCAATCATACTTATCACTTATTCCATCAACATAACATGAATATATAAAGTTAAATGATGGTCCAGTCAATTTTCATAAACACAATGGTTCTTTGAACAAAATTTTGAGAAATTTTAACCAATAATGTGTTTACATACTGAAAGCCATGTAAGTCAAAATGGTTTCATTTTCACTTCTGCCAAAATGTTTTGCCTGTTGTATTTTAAAAAAGCATTTGGATAAATTGAGATAAAGCAGTATCAGCGGGCATACATCTCAAAGCACCCAGTCAAGTCAAAGTGAAATACAAAGCACGTAATATGTTATTGGCCTATCGTTAACTTTAGCAGACACTTAGCATACGTATGTTAGATACGTATTAAAATTCGTATATATTTGAAGTCCCGTTTGTGTATTTAATGCATTTATTTTAAATAAAAATATGAAAGTTTCTTTCTTTGTGAGAGGAGAGTAATGTATTTTAAATAATATATTTTACTAATTTTTTAGTTAAACATTTTTTTTTTTTTGGATGTCAAGAATATTATAACCTGCGATAACATAATATATTACATTAAATTGCATAAAAATTGAAGAAAATAGACAAAGCAAAAGTATTACTGTAAATTCATAAATTTACGATAACAACTATAAAAAAATAGGTTCAAAAGCAAAATAGTGTTTAAATAAATTTTTAATGAATTTACATTTAAACAAAATAACAATAGACTCACAAAAACGCAATATTGCTGTAAATAGCAAGTTTAAAACGTAACTAATCATATCCAACTCTTAAGTGTTTTTTGTGTTCCTGTCCTCATATAGTCTTAATATAGGGATCTTGCCCCTTTCTATTTGTTGATCATGAAAGAAAGAAATAAGTTGTAACTATCTCTGTTATATTTCGAATAAATTTGTTATATAAATATACAAAGTAATATTCTATAAGATAACCCATGTAATAGGTATCATTGTTATAACATTGTAAAGATATCTACTTATTATTGAGTTACACTACAGAGCACATATATGTTTAAAACTAGCAGCAAATAACTTCACTGCTACTAATTAACTATGGGTTAACTTATTTATTCATTTCATTGTTCTAGCCATTTTATTCTGCAAAATAGTCGAGATGTTGCAGTTAAAATATTTCAGCATTTGTGGAAATTTTTATTACAAGAAACGTTCGGTAAAAGTCATTGTCTACTATCTAATAAAAAAACAACATATCAAATACTTTGTATCCGAGGGATTTTTATTGAATTTTTATTATTTTTTGAAAACCTGAAGGCATTTTGTAATCTCAAGATTTTTATATTGCCGATGTATTAAATGTTATTCAGGAAAGAACCCGTGATGTCCATGTTACGAGAAAATCTTGTTTGTTCTATCCGGATCTGTCTGAATGTCTAGAATTTCATTGGAATTTCCGTAATGGTTGTTTCTTTTACCCTTGGCAAAATACCAAGTCATACCAATTGCCGAGTGACTTGCTCCTGACAGTGCGCAATATCGCTGTACAGAAGTATAAGTATTCCGTTTGGTAAGGGTTTTTTTTTTTCTTCGGTGAGAATAATTCTTTTAGGTTGAATAGGTTGCGTATTGCTGAAAAATGTAAATCCCTGCAGGATTTCTTTTTGATTTTTCACCACGGATGTTGTCTTTCATGCTGCATATATCGAATTATAAAAAAATATTTTTTATTCAGATCTAATATATTTTCAGTGTTTGCACATTTGAAGCATGCAAATTGTAGTTTAAATTATAACTCTGATTTACAAATGTTCCAATTAGTATTAACAAAGAATAAATTCAGCAGGATAATTTTAGCAATAATTTTTATTAGAAAAACAATTTGGTTCCTAAAACCAAATTAGTGTTCTAAATAAAAATACGCGAATTTACATTTAAAAATAAAACTGCAGATTTTGAAATGTTATATTATTGTTGGGGGGCCTGAATGGATTGAGTGGCTAGTGCTTTGGGCTGACAGGTTTCGGGTTTCGGCGGTGCCATGGACTAGCGGTTGAATCCACTTTAAATCGTAGGCGATCTAGAGCGTTCAGGGGGCATTGTTAGGCTTATCTTCAAGTTGCCTCCTGGGTAACGCAAAGTGAGTAACGTCTGTGCAGCGCTTGCCTTAAGCCCAAGACCAAGCTGTTTAAGTGTTTGCCAGCTGCATTAGAAAGAAAAAAAAATATTGTTGGTACCTGATGACTGAGTGACTAGCGTTTTGCCCCTGGATCCACAGGTTTCGGGTTCGAGTTCCACTGTACTAGGGATGTTTGTAGTGGTTCGGAATACATTTTGAACCGTAGGTCTCAGTCTAATAAAACTGTTGGCGTAGGACTGACAACTTACCCCAGTAAAAAGAAAACATCCGCTGTCACGAAATCTGCCAGTAGGCAGACTGCTTTGGCCCAAAATGGGATTGTTGCGCAAATGATGATGTTGATACGTTGTAAATAGCAATTTATGAATGAAATAAAACAATAAATAGAATTAAATTATTGTTATAAATAAATGATGAATTTACATTAATAACAAAAACTTAGGTTTACAAAGAAAAATATCGTTGTGAATAATAATTGACGAATTTGGTTTACAAAATCAAAATATTGTTGTAATTGAAAATCTTTAATTTACATTTAAGTAAAATAACAATTAATTGAGAGAAGATAAATATGGTTGCATGTTTAAACAGAATTAATAAGCAACTCTCTTTACATTAGAACAAAATATATATTTATTTTAATTATTTTTAAATACTTATATTATATTCATAGCCATACAAATGAATATCTTTTTTAAGATACACACATTTTGAAAGTTAATAAAACTGCAGAACACAGATCTATTTAATACTGACAGAAAATAAATCTATGCCTACAAATTACCCATGTCTTGACTTATTTATTCTTTTTATTGTTTTTATTTTACTAAATTATATAGCAGAGTATTCCATATTTGAAACTTTTGTAATAAGAAACGCTCAGGGAACGTCATGATCAAATTTAAAATTTTTTTTTTTTTTTTAAAAATATTATCGAATACTCCGTATCCAAGAGATTTATTTATTATTTCTTGTAGATCTGGAGACATTTCGTAATCTGGAGTTTTTATATTGTCGAGTATTAAATGGTATTCGGAAAAAACCTGGAATGATCATGTTACCAGAAAATCTTGTTTGTTTTATCTGCATCCGACTGTCTGATATTTCATCGGGTTTACCGACATAGTTATTTTTTACCCTTGACGAAATACCAAGTGATATCCAGTTGTCAAGCGACTTGGTCCTGACATTGGGCAATATCGCGGTACATTTATACAGAGTTAAAAGTATTCCGATGCGTATGGTTTTTTCTTCATGAAAATAATTCCTTCAGATTGCATATTGCTGAAATAAGTAAATCTCTAAAGGATTTATTTCTGTATGAAGCTAACTTCGTGCTACATATGTCGAATTGTAAATATATCCGTCTATCTATGTTATATATAATTCAAATTAAATAAGATTACAATATTTGCACTTTTGAAGCATGCAAATGGGTGTTTGATTCTAACTTTTTAAACAATATTCCAATTAGCATTAACAATATATTCTGCAGGGTCAGTTTGATAATAACCTTTTAACTTTCAACCAAAAAACAATTTGGTTCGAAAAACTAAAATACTGTTAGAAATAAAAATTCACGAATTTACAAATAAAGCAAATTAACAATACTCATAAAAACAGAATGTTGTTGTATATAACAATTAACGAAATCAAGATTTAAGCCAAAAGAATTGATTTTGAAAAACAGAATATTGTTGTATATAACAATTGATAAAAATTACATTAAAAATGAAAAAATTTATAAAAATCATTGTAAACAATTGATGAATTTACATAAATAACAAAAGATAGGTTTACAAAAGGAAAATATTGCAAATCTGACGAATTTGTTTAACAAAACCAAAATATAGTTGTAAACAAAAACTGGTGAATTTAGTTTTAAAACAAAATAATTTTAGACGTACAAAATATTGTTATAATTAGCAATTTATGAACTTAAGTTCATATAAAAAAATAGACTTACAAATATTGTTTTAATATCGATTGATAAAATTAGATTAAAAAAATTAACAAAACAAATAATAAATAATTGATGAATTTACATTAACTACAAAAAAATAGTTTCACAACAATAAAATATCAAATAATTAACAAATAAGGAATTTAACATTAAAACGGTTTAATTTAATAGCTTTTAGATGTACTTGTATCCGATCTTAAAAAAGATACCGCAAGTCATTTTATTAATTGACATGTTAAGATTCAATATAATATAAACATTATTATAAATATTTTTGATAATTTCATAAAATGTTTATTGTGTAATCAAATCTGTCTTGTGCATATGCTTAAGAGTAACTTAATTAAAGCCCAAGTCCTTATTTATCTTTAATTTTAACTAAACTCAAACAATGTACAAGATTGTAAGTCCAAGAAAAATAAATTAATAAATAATTATGTACGATTACCACTGAAATTATTTTGTCATATAAAATACAAAAATATGTATTGTTGAGAGGATTAGTAGCCTTTTTCTTAGAATTGATATTTCAGCTATGAAAACGATATTTATCATATTAAAATAAATTATTATAGTGATTTTCTTTTAAAATAAATAAACATGCACAGAACATTAAAAGTTGACTTACCAAAGTGAGACCAAACAAATTTTAGCAAGCGTGAAAAGCAATAATTTTGACTTTCCCTATACCAAAGCTATTTAGAATAGTACTCTATTATAATATGCTCAATAATTTCTTTTCTAACTTTTTCAATGTATTCGTCCTATCATATGGGCATTATTATAAGATATATATTTATTACTATTCTTTATTAAGTTGGGATTTTGAGTTTTTATCTATGCACACAGGCTGTAATTGTATAATTGTATCGCATAAGTCTCTCTGGCTTCCGTCAAAACAATCAATGGCGGGAATATGAAGCATAAGACATTATCAGAAAGCATTTTCATGGGTACATACGAGTTTAAAAGGAAAGATGAAGATATTTATACTCTTTTATATAAAAGTTTTTGTAACGAATAGATAGTAACACAAATATTCAGTGTATCCCTTAAATATTGATACAAATTCCAAGGGAAGATAGATACATCAAAGGATTAAGAATTGCATTGCAACAATGGACGCAACGTCGACGGAACGTCATCACATACCGATATGTGGTATTATACACGAGGACGATGGATGGGAAAATATGTGCTTTTTCGCAGTCATTCAATAGTAGTCGCCTTGTGAAGAATACACAATATTTTACAGACAGAAAGCTGGCTGATATTCACTTCGTGTACGGATTGGCTGAAGACAATGCACAAGCAGTTCAAGATTCCCTCAAAAATGTACTGGAATACTGGATGTTTATGAATGTGAATTTGTGTGAAGAGAGGAAAGATCCTTACGATGTTCATAGGAAGGTCAGGACACAAGTGATTCGTACACCAACCCTGTAGTGTACATGTCATCACTGCTGCTGTAGGAAGATCTCGGAATAACATTCACAGTATTTTGCAAAGCGAAGCTTTATCCCCATATCCTCTCTACGGAGTACAGTCACTGCTCCCCACAGATAACTCAGCACGTTTGTTTTTCGTATGGTGGCATCTCTACTAATGCAACCAAGATGCTCATTTACCATCTTATACTTTGTTTATGGGTGAGGAGCAACCAACGCATTGATCATTTATGAACTCATGACAACCCCTCACAAAATGAGACCCCAATTTGCTGAACATCACTTCTCAGTGAATATTTGTGTTGGTGTTTGGTCAGTGACTTTTTAGTGTGGCATTAACTGTTGCCGTCACCTCTGATATCAATAATAGAAGAAAATTATTTCATCTTTTGAAACGTGCTCTACTAGACGTACTTAGCCCTGAGTCACAAATTGTTACTCACAACATGTGGCTTCACCATTATGAATGGTGTGTTCGGATAAATTTGAGTGTGTCGTTTTGTCAATTATAAATCGGGTGTGATGGGTAGGTTTCCTATGCTCCATGCTCTCCTGATTTAAACAGAGTGGATTTCTTTCTTTGGGGAGCACTTAAGACCGTTGTGTGTGCAACACCTGTCGAGTCAGAAATGGATCGGGTTGCAAGAATCGTCTGCCCTACTACATATATACAAGGAAACCTAGGTGTGTTTGACCAAGTCCACCGATTCATGGTATGTCATTCTTACTCATGCATCGCATGCGATGATGAATACCTTGATCATCTTTTGGGACATTTTCATATGGTATCATCTCCTACACCGTACGTAAAAATTTTGAGCAATAAATATTTCTGGTACTCTCTGTCTTGAGTCCCTTCGTTTCTTGTACCTCTAATATCACTTTCCCATGACGCTTCCAGTCCATGATTGCCATGCAATTTTCAATCCTTTTGAAGAGTCTTAACTCCCCTAAAGTTTGGTACCAATAAATGGGGGACATCATAAATAGTACAATAACAATCAAGGTCTCTTTTGATATATTTTTGTATAATCTTCTTCATGAAGAAAAATTAAAGGTAAATTTATTAAAAGTCAAACAGGAAAAGATGCATGAACCCATAGCGAATAAAATATAAACATGAATTCGCCAAGATTTAAAGAGCAAAAGTTCAGCTCGATTTCCTCTGAGAAATTTTTCTTTTTTATTTAATGTTATGATATTACCAGCGTAAATAGCGTAATGAGGGCTGTGAAATTAACCACTCAATTATCACTTATGACAGTGAACACTAGCTATCAAATCCCTCCCATATAACGATACTTATCCATGAAATAACTCGCTACCTTTGAATCTTCGTCAAAAAAAAAATAGAAAATAAAGTGATTCCTCTCTTGAAGTTTAATTTATTAAATGAAAGATGAGGATTTCTACCAATGGAGTGAAACATCACTCTCGCGTACATCCTTTTCTGATGAATATTTTTAAGTTTTTCTGATTTTGTTTAACTTTTTTTTTTTTTATTTTCAACTAAAAAAGGGCAAGAATCAATCGAGAATGCAGTGATTATTCAAAAAGTAGATTTAAATTTAATGCAACAAGAAGTGATTTCAATATTTCTGTGTATTAGTTTCAAATGCATAATTATTATTTATTTAATTCAAAAACTGAAATAACTTTAAAAAATAATAATAACGTACTTTTGCGGACTTTCTGTTGCTTCAAATAAAAAAGAGACTGAGAATTGGTGAAAAAAATTTAGATATTTGCATACTAATATATTTTTAAAATATATATGCATTTCAAATCAATATTGTATTTTATTTTCAGTATTTATAAAATGAAATATATTGATATGTATATTTATTTTTTATTTATGAGAAAACAAACATAAATTTCCCCATATTATTTACTCTAAAGCAACCCAATAACAAAATGCGAAAATCAATAACTTCAGATTTCCTTATGATAAAGCACTTTAGATTTATACTATAATCAATTAAACCATTTTCACCTTCAAACATCTTTTCAATATGCTCTCCTTTATAATTTTAGGACAGCTTAATTATGCGTATTTAATGTGTGTTAAATCGAGAATCTGAATATCATTTGCATAGAAATTTTCATTCGGAAATTTGAAAACAAGTCTCGCTAATTTTGCCAGTCAATAACTAACACATATACAAAACAATCAAATGAGCAGATGTGAGGCTTTGGTGTGAAGCTACGAATAGGGTAGAGCAGTGTAAAAAAAGGAAACGCCTTGTTATTAACCATCTCAATTGAAAGCTCTTTTGCAATGTTTTTAAAAATGATTTGAATTTCAAACAAACTCTTGTTTGTTTGAAAACATATATTTATATTAAATGAATAAATATATTTATCATTAAAATGAGAAATTTTTTTATTTCATTGTTCTACATAACTTTTGCCTATTTGCTTATGTGCATATCTTATATTGTATATTATTTAACAAATTGAACACAATGTATCACAACAGTATTATTTGGCATTATTACTGTTGTTTAAATTAGCATATTTTATGGAAGGTACCTACCCAATACAGTATTTTTCTTAAATGTTACCCATTGGACATCCTATAGTAAACCGTATTTACATTGTGAATATGGTTTACTATAGGTCATGCAACATATGTAATGCACTATGTATTTTTAGTGAACTAGTGCATAGAAAATATTGGAGGTAAAAGTAAAACTTTCCAATTGTTATGTTTTCATTTCCAAATATTTTCCTGGGCAATTTATTATTTGTTACATCCCCATTTTTCAAATGATATCGAAATATTTGTTTAATGTAAATTACTTATGGTTATTCTATGACACGTTTTTCTATTTATAGAAAATTAGAATTTTTTTTTTATTTTCGATATTTGTTTAATATCGATAAAATATACACAGAAATCTAAATCGCAAATGCAAAATATCGAATATCGATAAAAAAATATCGTTTCGCAAGTCGTAAAAAAATTATTTTAACTCAATAATTATAAATGTAAATAATTTAGAAAGTAAAAAAAAATTATATAGTAAAACATTTGAAATCAAAAATGTATTTAAAAAAAACACATCCAAATCATAATGCTATCAAATCATAACACTATCAAATGACACCATGGATTAATAAAGAAAAATTATGTTTTATTTATTTATTCTTCGTTTCCAATTTTTGAAATTTTTGGCTGCATAATAGATAAAAAAAAAATAGAAAACTCAATAAAAATACAACTTCTAACTGCTATAATTTTTTAATTTCAGAAAATACTGACAGAAGTTTCAATCTCTTTTCTGTTTATTCAGATTTATAACATTTTACATAAACAGAAACATGAACTTGGTAAACGACATGTTAGTTTTCAAAACTGAGACAGCTAAGTTTGGAGTTGAATCTAAAGATTGCATTTAAAGTATCCAAATGCGGAAAGATATGACAAATCTGTAAGCCGAAGCGTCATTCCGTTGAGCTTAAGGTAGGAGATAGAATATGTGAACTCTCTATAAATCCCTCCGAAGTTGTGACATCAAATTGTGGTTGCATAAAACACAGTGTAGAATGTGTGTATTTCACCTATATAATACTGACAAACCTACAAATATTTCCTACAAATGTTCCTTCTTTAAAAAATAAGAAACAAACGAATCAGCAGATTTGTATAAACAAGTTCTCCATAACTTGATTTATAAAACTATATTTTTACTAATCACGTACAAATATGTTGAAGTGAGGTGGCTATATGCAAATTGCAAACCAATGTTGTTGCGTATAACTGCATCATACAATTTGATAACAATGAGGATTATCATGTTATCATCCATCATCATCTATAATGATGGTCGGCAGCAAAGTGGCATCGGTCTATTTTGCATCTCCAATGTATTTTGTTGATAATACCTTTAAGCTAATTAATGCCTCTTAATAATACATGTGCAGTATACCATCCATCCCTCAGCCTGCAAAAGACGCCGTTCTTCATTTGAATGGCTTCGTGGCTCATTCTCTCTGCAATTAGCTTCTCCCTGTTGAGGCTGCTCATCTATTGATTGCTCCCTCAGGAAGCAATGGAAAAACTCTCGAGTTTGCTTACATCTGCAAAATGGCTTGAAGAAGTTCATTACCATTGGCTTGTAGACAATAGAGACAAGTTGCGAAGTGGTATTTGAGATTTTTTTATGTGTGTGGATTGGTGGGGAATGAAGTGTTGATGTAATTATTACTTTTTTTTATGTTCAACCATTACAAAAAAAGTATCGTGAATGATGTTTTGACATTTGAAAAAGTAAAAGAAAAGTTTTTAAGCAGTTTTATTTTTGGATAGATTTTAAACAATATCTTTTTGGATTTTAAACAATATATTAGATTTTAAACAATATATTTTTGGATAGTTTTTTAAATGTTATAAGCAATTTAAAAGAAACCGAGCTTAAAATTCTCCAAGTTATTTAATAAAAATAAATCGATTTTTGTTAAAATCCAAACTTTAATATAATAATTTATTCCTTCTAGAATAGATTTTTGTAATAGTTTTGAAGTTTATAATACAGTGAGAATCTTCGGCATCTGAAAAGTATGTTATTATAGTTTTTAAGTTTGTTTAATTGCAACATGAAAATTTGTGCAGAGAACGGCAAGGTCCAACCAATCTTTTTTTTTTTATTTTGCCTTATTTTGAGTTCGAATATCTACAATAGTGGTTAAAAAAATATTTTATTGATAAACATTTATAATTCTTAAAGTTTACATACAATTTCATTATCTAATTTTTTATATATATATATATATATATACAATACACATATATACAGAGAGAGAGAAAGAGAGAGATTTAGAGTTTTTTTATATGCAGAGTTCAATATTTGTTTTTATACATAACATGACATACTTTGTATCCTTTACAAAAATACTCTTAAAATAGCAAAAAACCTTATTTTCTTAGAGATGCAACTTACTATTCTTTTATTTTATTTTTGGCATTTGATTTTTGCATTTTTTTTGGCATTTTGGCATTTGATACATACACATACATACGATTTGTTCAACACCATGTTGGAACAAATCGCGTCCCCGAAAAACCTTAACAAAAAAAATGACTTTTACATATTTAAGAACAAAACCAAAGCATGTAAAAGAAATATTAAATGTTAATTTATTATGATAAATCTTATCTGAATTTAAAAATTAATGCACACATGTTTAGTGCAGGTTGTCTTTTATTTTTCCAAAACTCCTGCACTTTGATTTAAGATTATTTCGAGTGTAATGGCAGCAAGGTATGTAAGAGTTTTCTAAATCATCCAGGTTGTACGAACAGGCAGAAAATGTACTAGATTTTACTATAGAATTTTGGAGAACGTGTCATTCATAAGATTTCTCTAGATCTCATGTTTAATAAGTGAAGGAAGTTATATTATTCAATATCAATATTTAAAATAATTTTGTAGGCGACTATTAGAAAAAAATTGTATGTTCCTCCGTCTTAAAATTAAAAAAATACAGATTTTATAAAATGAGAATTTTAACTGCGTTTTAACTATTTTTTGAACACCCAGAAAAAATAATTTAAAAACATTTAAGTTAAAAATTTTACTCTTTTTTAATTTAAAATTTTCATGCAACCATCAACACATTAATTTTAAACCGTATTTCAGAGAAGACAATACGCTTTAAAATACATTTGTAGTCATGCTTCGACACTCTGAAAGCCACAGCGTCCCCTGTGGCTTTCAGAATAATGGTCAGTTGGTCTTCAGATTCACAAGTAAGGAAATTTAGGAATGAAGTGGATTTATATAGAAGTATATTTAGTTAAATAAATTTAATAATAGGGAAGTATATTTAGTTATATAGAAGTATAATTAGGAATGAAGTGGATTTATATGGACATATATTTAGTAATATGCAAGTATATTTAGTTATATGGAAGTATATGTTATATGGAAGAATATTTAGTAAGGCAGTATATTTAGTGACTTCCCACCTGTCTCAGAAAGGAAACCTTCCACGAAGCTATAATTTTCTGCCTTTCATTATAAATGTTAAATATTGTTTGTGTCTATTTATATGTATGTATATAAAACTGTGAGTTCCCCTACCTGTGCCTCAAGTATCTCAACTCAACCTCCCAAATTTAAAATATTTGTTTGCCCAACGTAGTTTCTGCCCGTACCTGCACATTACACTTTGAAAATAGTGTAATTTTTAATGAAATAGAAAAAAAGTCAAAAATAAAGGATTTGGATTTGGACATAATCCTTATATGGTGGCATAAAAGTTAATTCATTAATATAAAACATTAAATTCAAGACAAAAATTCCTTTAACTATTTCAAAGTAAATCTTTTAAAGTTCATAGTTTTGATTATTTATTAATTGAAATGCCCCCAAAAAATCTAACGAATGCTTCATTACACAAAATGTAAACCAGATTTTAATTCCTTATTTTTCGAACGAGTTATAAAAAGTTATGAAAAATGAATAAATTTAGAAAGAAATTCTTTTAAAAAAAATAATTGTTATTTAATATTTAATTTATAAAATTCAACCAAATTTCAATATGCTTTTACAATAGGGGACACATAATTTGGCCTTCACTACTTAAAGTGCAGAAAAGCTCATTATGCTACTCCCCTTATTTTCTTGGTGCATCCCTTATTTAAAAGACACAAACTTCTTGCAAAATCACCAACAGCAATCCACTTAGAGGCCTATAAAACACAACTGTCCCTTCCCACGGGTTGTCTCCAAAATGGGCAAAGCTGAAGACCCATTAACTCTGCCAAGAATCTGCATTCTCTGTGATGGGCAAAAGGGCCTTCCTTAACTTAACCTAGAACAGTACCAGTACTAGTGTTGTTCTGCTTAGCCCTAATGGAAGCAGGGCCTTGAATGGTGGGCCGAGAGAATAATAGGTGGAAAAATGTGGTTGAGCTTCCAGTGTTCCATGAAAACATGCAGAGGGTAGATGATCAAGTAATTTGTCTTGTGTCTCCAGGGATTTCAGCTGTCCTCGTGCAGGGGCAAGATCGTGATGGGAAAAAGGATACATTTATTCATTTACCATGGCCGTGTTATTATCATTATTATTATGGGGAAGAGGTTTTTGCTGGGAAAAAGCGTGGGTTTTGTTATGTCTGGTTTGGGGTGATATGGGAGATTGGGTGGATGGTTTTGTAAGTGATACTAATGGTAAAGAAATTGATTATGCATTTTGATTGTGTCTGACAGTATGTTAATTAACACAAAATCATTAAACAATTTTTATTATTTTTACAGATATTAATGAGATTAATTGTAAAAGAGATTTTTTAAACTTTTTATTAACATAAAATGTTTCTTTATAAAAACATTTTCAGCAATGTTTTATCGTCTTTATTCTAAAATATATGAAATAAAAAAATATAAAATTATATGAGATATTTACTTATTAACGCGTATTTTCGTTGCTTTTTTTTTAAAAAAAAAAACTTAATTGTATAATCTATATTTACACCAAGGGGTGTTTTAAATTTTGCTAGAAAAGGGTGGACTTTGTTGCGTTGTTATGTCTAGTTTGGGGGGTGATATGGAGGGTGGGTGGATGGTTTTGTAAGTGATAGTAATGGTAAAGAAATTAATTATGCATTCTGAGTACATAAAGATTGTGTCTAACAGTATGCTAATCAAAACAAAATAATTTGCATTTTTTAAATATTTTTACCATTATTAATAATTTATGATTGAAACAAGACATTTTTTTTTCTTTTTATTATCATATAAAATGTTTCTTTTATAAAAAAATCAGCAATAATTTCTGTCTCTGTACTAAATATATGAAGTGCAAAATATAAAATTGTATGAGATATTTACTTATTAACGTGTATTTTCGTTAATTTTTAAAAATAATACATAAACTTACGTGTATAACCTATATTTACACCAAGGGGTCTTTTAAAATTTCTGCTAGAAAAGACTTGGGTTTTGAAAAGAAATTACAATAATACATTCTAACAGTATGTTAACCCAGGTGACTAACAGTATGTTAATTAAAACAAAACAAAGCAATTTTTATAATTTTTACAAATATTGAAGATAAAAGAGATTTTTTTTTTTTTTACTTTTTATTAATATAAAAATGTTTCTTTATAAAAACATTTTCAAGAATGTTTGTTCGTCTCTGCTTTCGAATATATAAAGTACAAAATTTAAAATTATATGAGATATCGATTTATTAACGTATATTTTCATTACTTTTAACACCAATACATAAGTTTACGTGTATAGCCGATATTTATACCAAGTGAGCTTTTAAAGTAATAATGTAATGTTTTAATAATAGTTAAGTATAGTTAATTTTCAAAAGAATAAACCCATTTATTATGTATATGTGTTTATTTAGTATATGACTTATTAAAAGGAATAGAGAATGTAAAATATGAATTACATTTTCTTATAAAGAATTTTTTAATATAAAAAGTATGCTGCATTTTAATAAAATCCATAAATAATAAATTTCCAGGCAAATAAAATGTATAAACATATCTTTACATGCTTTACATGTTTTTACTTATAAATATTTTCTGTTATATTTTGAAACATTTTGGTATATTTTCCCCAAACTATTGTCAAGATGTTTATAGATCAAATTTCGTGTGTATGGTAAATTCAATTTTTATTTCAATTAAAAATTTATGCATAGAGCATGGGCTGCAATAGGATTATCGCTTTCCTAATGGCATATATTTCATGTGTCAGTTTACTTTAAAAGTCATATGATAGATAAAAATTAAAACAAATAGAAACGTTTATAAACTTTAAAATATAGATAACGCTTATAGAAATGCTTTTAAAGCCTGCAGATTGCGCTTATAGAAATGCTTTTAAAATAAATATACAAAGCTTATAGAAACTCTTTTAAAACAAATAAAAAAATATAGAAACTTTTTTAAAAACAAATACAAAGCTTATAGAAACGCTTTTAAAAACAAATACAAATCTTATAGAAACGCTTAACTTTTAAAAACAAATACAAATCTTACAGAAAGCTTTTAAAACAAATAAAA
Organism: Caerostris extrusa; assembly: GCA_021605095.1. NCBI lineage: Eukaryota > Metazoa > Arthropoda > Arachnida > Araneae > Araneidae > Caerostris > Caerostris extrusa. The sequence continues at coordinate 25,598 of BPLR01014650.1, forward strand.
GCTTTTAAAAACAAAAATACAAAAAGCTTACAGAAACGCTTTAAAAACAAATATACGAAGCTTATAGAAACGCTTTTAAAGCATATAGACAACGCATATAGTAACGATTTTAAAACAAATATGCAACGCTTATAGAAACTCTTTTAAAATAAATATGCAGCGATTATTTCAGCATTTAAACTATTTGATTTGCTCATTAAAAAGTAAACTTTTAAACATTTTCAGGTATATATTAATCAGATCTATAGCAAAACAAGAGATAATAATTTTTATCAATAACATCTTAGCCTAGATGCCGTAAATTATACGTATTATTTTTTTATATGTTCATTTCCATTTCTTACCCTAGCCACAAAATTTCAGTTGACGCTTGATATAGAGACTCAGTTGTCTGCCAAAGGCATATCACTCATTTAAAAAAGACTTATTTCCAGAATTCTTGACATATTTTATGGGACTAAAAAAAAGAAAACATTCAATTTTAAAATTGCTCTTAAAAAAGTAGTTGCGGTTTTTTATTACATTAGCTGTTTACTCGGCATTGAATGGGTATTTATTTTCTCTATATTTTGTCAGACAGAAGACTATAATGTGACAGGTGAATGAATGTAGTGCAAAATTGACTTGGCTCCACGTTTTACATTTCGCTTGACGGCATTGTTAGGACTATAAAGTAGGAATCCCTTATTGAATCAACTAAAATGGTGAAATTAAATTGTCATATGCACTGTTTTTTCTAAGAAAACTATAATCCTGCTATTTTAAAGCCAGACCTCACTGACTAATAGATATAATCTCTCTATCTAAGAAATATTTATTGAGGATGAAATATACTTAGGGCTAGCTAGTTTCTATGAAAAAAGAACCTCTTACCTCATTGATCCTGCAGTGCTGGCCTTTTAATTATTTCCTCTTTTTATATTAGCTGATTGGTGACCCGTCGATGAAATAGTATCCGCTCCTGAAAATGAAAAATATTTAGTTTTTATTCCTGGAATTAAAGCATTCATGAAGATATCCATCATCTTAAATTTATAACACATTTTTTTTTGTATTTCGTATAAATTTCTTAATTTTTAATAAACACTCTAATAAAAAGAAATAATTCATGAGGTTTTTTCGACATTTTAACTATTTCAGTGTTAAATTTGGTGAATTTTATCGAGAAGAAAAGAAAAAAAGTTTCAAATTCGAAGGAATCAAGAAGAAATGTAAATTGCGGATAAAAAACACTGATAACGATTATGAACTGTGACTCATCAAATGGTTAGAAAAATCATTTTTAATAATAATATGCATATGAGGTCAGAGGAGCAAATGACTATCCCTCTGGGTCTCGGTGCCACAGGTTTCGGGTTCAGTGCCGGCGGTGCCATGGACGTTCTTTATGGTTCGGAATCCACTTTAAATCATGGGTCCTGATATAATATAACTGTAAACGGATTGGCGTAGGACTGGCATCCCTACACAGCAAAAAAATAAAAACATCTCCTGTCTCGAAATCTGCCAGTAAGCAAACAGATTTGGTCCCCCACGGAGCTTTTGCACCAATGAAGAAGAAGAATGTGTATATATATATATATATTAAGCTAAATATCAGAATCAATGTAATATTTACTAAAACACACTCATTATCAGGTTCGAATATAAAATCGATATATTGAATACATTTGACTCAATACTTTTGTTCTTGCAATATACGAGGATCAAATTAAATGTTGGAATATTTATATATGTATATTTAGAGACAGATCTATCTAAATTCTGTAGCCGGCCTTTATATCCGCAGCCTTTTAACTTATACATATACTTCCAGCAGAAACAAGTAATATAAAAAAAATTTTAATCAATTCCTACTTTTTTTTCCACTCTATTGTAGAAAGTCCTTTATAAATAATTTGCATTCATTTTTAAGTTAGAAAAAAATTATCTCTCTCTCTCTCTGTCTCTGTCACACACACACACACACACACACACACACACACACACACACACATACACACTTTCCATCACTCTCACTAATTTATTCACATGTTTTATTTTTCAATTTGTTCCCTCCTTGACTCAGACTAGAACTCAGAATGAAAAAATATTCTGAAAAAGAAATTTTTTTCCAGCGATCTACACCTTCGCCACTGACGGTATTTATTTCTAAATTTATATCCTGCTAAATATCTTATATAAGAGAAATTTTTTTCTCTCCCATAAAACTAAAATTAATTAATTAAATATAATTAATGGATTAATATTTGAAAAAACTGTATTGCCATCAAGTTATCATCCACTACAAGTTTAAAAAAATCTATTTGAACTTGAGTGGATGAATAAAAAGTATTTTAAAAACTAAAATTGAACAAGATATATAAATATATACAGGGAGAGTGTGAACTAATAGTAGGAATTGAAAAATAGTTTTAATAAGGTAAATATTCATATCTTTTGCATTTTTATGTTTACACAAACCAATAACGAGAAAAGTAAAAATTCTAATTTATATACAGTTCTTATTTCCCTATTGTTATATCTAGTAAAACTTCACACGCATCCTAATAAATGTAACCAAAAAAAGTTTCTCTTTCTTTGTGAAAATAATTAATCTAGTTATTTAAGTTCAGAATTTGGTACTTGTTTAGCCTTCATTTTGATGTCGGTTATAAAACAGTAAAACAGTTCGAGATTGAAAAAAGGGTCTCAACATCCCTTTACAATGAAATGAGAGGGGCGGATTCCAAACATAAATGATGGTTGCATTTATAGTAAAGTGGACATGTCAATGTGCTAAATAACATCACAGCGCCCAAATAGACCAAATCCGGAATGAAGCCAAATATGTCAATTCTTCTTCTTCATTGGTGCAACAGCCCCCTTGGTGGTCCAAGGCTGTCTGCCTACTGGCAGGTACAAATATGTCAGTTAGAAACGTATAACCGATCTCCTCAAAGAAGCCCTGAAAAAGTCAAATTTTACATTAAATAACTCGATCCATTTTTCTCACAGAGAAGTGAAACATTTTGTGTTATATTTGTTAGGATGAGTATAAATGTTTACCAAATATAACTACAGGAAACGGAGGACTGTATAAGAATGTAAAAGTTTTTATTTCCTCCAGTATTGATATTTTTAATGTAAAAGTTCCTTCAAAACAAGTTAATTTAGGAAAGTAAAAAATCTCACATACAGTTCTCCACTCCCTATTGTGGTATTTAGTAAAAATTTACACTCGCCCTAATAAATGTAAAAAACGTTTCTTTTCTATTTGAATAATAATTAACCTAGTTATTTAATTTTAAAATTTGGAACTTGTTCGGCCTTCATTTAGGGATCTGTTAGGGATCTAAGTAAAGCAGCTCGAGATTGAAAACAGGTAATCTCAACCATAAATGATGGTTGCATCTATACTAAAGTGGACATGTCGATGCACTAAGCCGCCCAATAGGAGAAACCTGAAAAGTAGTTAAATATGCCAATTAGAAATATTTAACCGATTCTATCAATGAAACTAAAAAAAAAAAAAAATTCAGATTTTACATTAAATAACTCTAAATTTTTATTCACACAGAAGTGAAACTCTTTTGTTACTTTTGTTAGGATGAGTATAAATTTTTACTAGATTCAAGTATTGGAGACGGAGGACTGTATAAGAATGTAAAATATTTTACTTTCTCCCGTATTGATATTTTTAATGTAAAAGTTCCTTAATATGAATGTTTATTTTATTTGAAACATTTTTGTATTTCTGTAAGCATATGTTTAAAACCCACAGTGATAGTGAAAATAAAGGCGTGGTCCAGACCCTATGTTCCACCCTGTATTTTTATGTACCTAAAAAGTTCACTTTCCTTTTTTGAGTAACAATCTGGCAATTTACGCGATTGACGGTAAAGTAATTTTATTGATCATCTGTTTCATGTTTGATTTAAAAATTTATAATAAAGAAATAAACGTAAATCAAATAGAACTAACTAAATTGATTAGCTTTATGAAATTTAGAAGTCACCTTTTTGCTGTTTATATTATTTTTTTTATCAAATTATTTGATTGTTGCCTAATAATACATCTGAATTCATAGCTAAAGATTAAAATGCATAAAATAATACATGTTTTTTTTCGTACACAAGATAAGCATTGTGTATAAACATTAATAAAAAGTTAAAAAGAATAGGAATTTTTTTAAAAATTCTTCAAGTAAAAAAGAAAATGACTATCTTCAGTTTGTTAGATGATTGATGATTAATACCAAAATTTGCTTTTTTATATAATGATTATACCGGAAAGCAAGCGGACAAAGGCACTGCTTTGTAATTCTTCAAGTTAAAAAATAGAATTTTGGATGAAAGCCAAAACTGTAACAATCTCGCAGTCAGGAAAGAAATACGTCATTTTCGATTCACCAATCCATTAAATTGCGACTTTCAGTGTTGTGATTTAAGTTGGTCGTGTCTCTTCTACAGATAAGGTCGTTGACGCTCGTTCACTGAATGGCTACTTGCCAACAACTCATTTGGTCCAACAAGTTGTTAACTGATGCCATCTTCACACCGAAATCAATAAACACACAGTTTTTAGAAACTGGAAATTAAAAGGTTTCATGTAAATGCCTTTTCTTCTGATTTGTATTTTAATTGAAACTTAAAAGTACTGAAATGCTACGAAAATTAAGAATACTTTCAATTTGTAAATGGTGTTGAACTTTCAGACTTCGTGCCTATCTCCTCACCAAATTCCAACAAAAGAAAATTGTGTCTTGTTTCCAAACGTTTTTCATTATTTAATTAAATTTAATAGTAGATTTAATAATTTAATTACTTTTTTTTCTTATAACAATAGATGAACAAAAGATTTTCTTATTAAAAAAAAATTAGAATATTCAGAATGTTGAGCTTCAAAAAGCATGAGTCAAATTGATTAATGTGTGTATTGAAATCTGAAGATCAAAAGCGTATAAAAATTAAATTTCTTACCAATGGTGGTCTTTTTTAAAATCTTGCAATATAAAAAAATATATTCCGAAATATTTTAGGTGTAAATGTCCACTTAGTTTAAACTTCATACCTGTCAAAATAGAATTATCGTTTAATCCAGCTTTTACTGCTAAGGAACATACTATTTTTTGAATCGGATGTTTATTATCACCAATATGTGGCTCAATATCAAAACATCAATTCCTTAAAAATTAATACTGTTAATATTTGTACAAAGCTGCATGAATATTGTAACTAAAGAAGTTTGGTAGGAATGTTAAGTTTTACGGCGTTAATATCTGGATTCGAGCATGCTGTGCCAAATAATTACTCGCGAAAAGTGATGCACCACCCGTCTACCAGAAGCGTGGCTAAAGTGTTATGTTGCACAAGATGATTGCAAACAATTAAATCTCAGCTCAATCGTCAGGATTCCTTTTTTCCTAGGACGCGGATTGCCATGCACGTCAAACTAGTAGGTCAGAATCCTAACGTTATTAATAAATAAAATATATTTGTGGTATAATGGCAAATGACAAACGATACATACCAGCATTAATAAAAATTAAATTCTCTGATAAAACCAATAAGAATATAAGCAAAATTGAAAATCATGAATCGTCTAACATCTGGATACTAACATGGTGAGGTCTGTAGTTCCGGCCATGAACACAAGAATGTAGACTGAGAGAGATGAATGATGAATGAGAATGAGAATGATGAATGAGAATGAGAATGATGAAGAAGAGAATGCAACTAAGGAAAAATCAAAAATGTTCCTGTTATAATTTTTTTAGTAATATATCAGTGGATTGAAAAACTGTAACAATAAAATCTTATTCTTGAAAAAAAAAAAATAATTAAAAAATAAAAAAAATTTTAAAAAACGCTTGTTATTTTTAATAATTTCTTTCTTAATTATACCAATTTAAATTTTATATGTAAAAATACAACTCACCACCCTTTCAAAACATTTGCGTCCCGTTTGAAGTTCATGATCAACATTACGAAAACCACTGGCATAATTAGTTTTTTGACACAGAATTTATGTTCCATTCCTAGAAATGTATTACAAATAATTTAACATGACTGAAAATTTCTATTTTATTTTTATTCTGATGAAAACTATTTTGTAGTATTTGTCAAAAAAAATTTTTTGTTAAGTATTTGTCAAAAAAATTTAATTTGGTTAATTATTTAATTTAATTAAATAAAAGAATTAATTTAATTATTAATTAATTATTAAAGAATAAATCCGTAGTTATTGGCTATCGTTAGTTGTATTTCATATAAAAAAAAACTACTGTTATTTTTATTTTAACAATAATGTAATTTTAGATGACTAAATAATAAATAATAAAATATCATCCTAGAATTTGTAAGTTACACTATGTCGAATCTTAAAATCTTAAGAGATCTTAAAAATGAACAGGAAATACCGGCGCTGCAAATTTCAACATAGTGTTTAAATTTTGAATTTCATATCTTTGACATTAAGGTGCAGAAATGTTGGGTAATTTTCTGATTCAAGTTATACAGAAGAATAGAGAATAATTGATAAATTTGAAAGTAAATTTTGTAAAGACGACGGCTCTAAGGTATTAGCCTAAGATATTTATACTACTCAGCGATTTTGGAATTTTGTGAAATAGATAGATCAATCGGGAATTGAAGTTATTTTATCTGAAAGATAAAAATTTAAAAAAGGGGCTCCCCAAAGTGCTATTTATGGAAAAGTACTGGAATTGACTGATGCATTGGCAACTGTTTTTTCACAAAAGAAATCCTGCGGGTTACTTCAAAGTGGACGAATGTAAAAAACGAAGCAAATAGAGAAATATGACCAACGAAACAAAAAAAAATTCCACAATAAATCTAAAAGAAATGCGTATTACAATGAATCTGAATATATGAAATGAAGCAGTTACAGGACTTGCACTAACATGCTTGACTTCATGAATAAAAAGAAACAAAAATTGGCTACATATGCAGTTTCTGTAACAATAGAATTTATTTTTGGAATTTCTTGACAATTTATGATGCAAATATGTACATTTATTTTTGTCATAAATCATTATTTTTACATTTAATGTACATTATTCGTACACAATTAAATTTCTATGAATTTATCAAAGAAAAATATCTATAATTTCTTTGCAAAACTTTTTATGGATCAAAAACTCCCTACATGTTGCAAATATATGTTACACAAATAACGTTGTTTTATATAAAATATTATTTAAATAAGTTATAAAAAAATATCATTGTTTACTTTCATATATTATCTGATATAGGTATTATCAATTTAATATATTCATCCAAAAGCACTGAAAAAATATTATTTTAGGTGCAAAGTTAATTTGTATTAGGAAACAAATTTTAATTAGCTACTCATTTAATATAAATCCTACATTTTTGTAAAACTATAGTTTCAATCTTTTATAAATTTAAAAAAATTCAAAAACTTTCTTAACGAACATCGGTGCAAATTGGAATTTAGTATCATTTAACTCACTTGTATCTCAACTGAAGAATTTTTCTAATTAAAATGTAGCGAAGGTCTGATGTTATGGGTGCACGCGTTGCAGGCACTGCTTTGAAAAATGAGCAGACTCAATGGGTAATGGCTCAAGAATTCATTGTATTATCTGTTGGGATGTTGGAATAAAAATTTTCCATCCAATACAACGTATAAATTCAGGGTTAGTTATCCACGAATATGCTCCCCAAATGTATTTCTCATACTTCCATTTAAGTATGTTATATTATGTACCAGCAAGGTACTGGGTAACGTCACAGTTGGTTTAATGCATCAAAACTCAAAGAAGTATTAGGAAAAAAGAAAGAATATTATATGAAATGCATTTTGTGGTCTTAATGCATAAATGTTTTTCGTAATTCTAATTAATATGTTCGTCAGATAGATTTTAATTTTAAAAATCTGACAGGGTGATTATAATTAAAGTAAAAAAAGAACCACGCTTCACAACGAGTTCACATTTCAACTGAAGATACTTGAAGAAGAAAAAGGTACGGTATATATATATAAATAAATAAAAAAAAAAAAAAGTTTCAAAGTGCATTAACAGATGGCGCTGTAAGCAGCATAAAGAAAGTGAATTCGGCTGCTAGTGATATTTTGAATCGAAATTACATTGATTGTTTAGATTGATCACATTAGATTGCTTCTGTTTTTTGACAGAAAAAAATGACTTCCTAGTCATTCAACAGTTAAAACACTGTTAGTGGAAACCCCATCCACCACGGGGTCATATGAAATTGGATGGGAAAAATCGGTGGAACTTTTTTTTTGATGCCATACCGTTTCCTCCTCCTTCAAGTATCTTCAATTCAAATTTGAACTCATTTGACGAGTGGTTTTTTTTTTTTTGCAGTACGTTGAAAATGGGACTTAAATTATAATCACCCTCTATATATTAGTATTAATTATAATTGAAATTCTCGCTCATGCTAACTGAAGATAATTTTGTATAATTATTAAAATTTATATTATAAATTGTTGTAATGATTGCAATTATTATTGAAAAATACCTACCATTGTGTATATGTAAAATGGAATTTTTGAAAATCTTTCATATTTAAAATATTGCATCCACTTGTTTAATATAGACAGTCATTCTTTCTTGAATGTTCTAAAAACCTGATTTGAATTGTAATGATAAAAATCTCGCAATGTCCGTAACTACCTTAGTGTATGAAAATTCAATGCGGCAACAATTTTATTGCGTATATTAAAACTTACACTCAGATAATAATGCATATATATTTTTATTTTGTCTTAAATTTCTAATTATTTTTAGTTTCTGATATTTACGATAAAGGTATTTTTCGAATTCTTCTAAAAATGTAGCATAATGTAAGTTTTTGCATAGATGAAAGAAACTAAATATGTATCAATAATAAAAATGTCTGAAATATTTTTTTTAATTTTTCAAAAATTTGTTACGTATAGTGATATTTATTTTTCTAGCATTTTTTTTTCTTTTAAAATTGATTACTTTCGAAAGAAAAATGTAGGTTTCCTTTTTTTCGAGAGAAAAACCTATTTCGGCCCTTTTTTGGGTACAGAAAATAATCTTATTGTACATTTTTTTAAATCTTCTTAGAAGAAGACATTTTAACACTAATGGAAGATATTTTTCATTTAATAAAGATTTTATCTTTTTAGCCAATTTTTTTTTTTTTACTGTGTGCCGTTTTGTTGAAAGCCAAGAGTGATGTCTATTTCTAGGAACACATTTATCTTGACGATTATTTTCTTCAGAGGATGAATTCGGAAGACATTTTATTATGATTTATTTAATTTGAATATTAGAAAAACAATTCAACTTAAAAAAAAAACAGTTTTATTAGCCTTATTTATGATATATATTTGTTTTATTATAGACTTAATAGATTAAAAGCGGATTATTTTTATACTTTAAAAAAAAATTTTAAATGACATTTTTGAACAAAAAAGGTTTTGGGGTTTAGACACAGAAAATTATTTTTTTCCTAACACTTATGAGATTGAAAAGATATTAGGACGGGAACAATAACAAAAAAAAATAACTGCATTATATATTAATATTTTTATTAATAAAATTTTTGGGCATGTCGGTCGTAATAACATTTAATAATCACTGGCGAGCATTAAGGCTACTACTACTACTACTACTACTACACACTACACCACATCACATCACTGTTCCTAGAGCTGAGTTGTCCCTTTACAGTTTGGGAATGATGTGGGTAAGAAAGTCTGATTGGGCTCCGTGACTCTCTACTGTTGTATGAGATCGGCACCTATGCTTTAAAGTGGATTCCAAACCACTACAAACATCCATGGCACCGCCGGGATTCGGACCCGAAACCTGTGGCATAGAAAGCTAGACACTCAGTCACCAGTCCCCTAATTAATATATTTGTCTGTTATAATTCTAATCCCTATATATTGTTATTTATTAAAGTTGTAATTCTCGCACATGCTAACTGAAGATATTTTTATACGATTATTAGAATTTATGTTATAAATTATTCAAATATTTAAAAATAACTACCATTGGGTGTATGTAAAACGGAATTTTTAAAAATCTTTCGTGTTTAAAATATTACATACACTTGTTTAATATGGAATGTCGTTCTTCATTGAATGTTCTAGAGAAGCTAATTTGAATTACAATGATAAAAAGTCTAGCAATGTTCTTAACTACCATTAATTCCATTAAAGTATCTTCAAGAAGAGTGTATGAAAAGTCAGTACGACAACAATTTTATTGCGTATAGTAAAATTTGTACTCGGATAACAATATATATATTCATATATTGTCATAAATTTCTAATTTTATTTTTTTTTTTTTTAGTTTCTGATCTTCTAAATATGTATCTTAATGTAACTTTTTGCATAGATCAAAGAAAACTAAATATATATCAATAAAAAAATTTCTGAAACATTTTAACATTTTGTCATGAAATTTCTTACATAGAGCGATATTTATTATTTTCTAGCAATTTTTTTTTCTTTTAAAATTGATTACTTTCGAAAGAAAATGTAGGATTCTTTTTTTTTTTTTTTTTTTTTTTCGGAAGAAAACCTATTTCAACCCTTTTTTTGCGTACAGAAAATAATCTTATTGTATATTTTTTTAAATCTTAATAGAAGACATTTTCAACACTAATGGAAGATATTTTTCATTTAATAAAGATTTTATCTTTTCAGCCAATTTTTTTTCTACTGTGTACTGTTTTGTTGAAAGCCAAGAGTAATGTCTATTTCTAAGAACATATTTATCTTGACGATTATATTCTTCAGAGGATGAATTTGGAAGACTTTTATTATGATTTATTTAATTTGAATATTAAAAGGAAAAATAATCCAGCTGAAAAAAAAAAAGTTTTATTAGCCTTATTTATGAATATATTTGTTTTTATTACAGCCTTAATAGATTAAAAGCAGATTATTTTTATACTTCAAAAAATTTCAAAATTATGTTTTTGAACAAAAAGTTTTTGGGGTTTAGACACAGAAAATTATTTTTCCTAAGACTTATGGAGTTGAAAAGATATAAGGAAGAACAAACAAAAAAAAAAATGCATCATATATTAGTATTTTTATTAATAATATTTTTTGCGCGTGTCGCTCATAATGACATTTACTAATCGCTGATGAGCATTAGGGCTTCTACTAATACATCACACCACTCTGCCTAGCTAGAGCTGAGTTGTCCCTTTACAATTCGTGAATGTTGTGGGTGAGAAGAAGTCTGACTGGGCTCTGTGATGCTCTACAGTTATATGAGACTGGGACCTATGGCTTAAAGTGGATTCCGAACCACTACAAAAATCCATGGCACCACCGGGACTCGAACCCGAAACCTGTGGCATCGAGTGCCAGACACTCAACTATTCAGGTCCCCTATTAATATATTTGTTTTTGTAATTATAATCCATATATTATTGTTTATTATAATTGCAATTCTCGCATTGTAATTCGTCTTGACATCACTACTTCCATGAGTAGACTTCTGATAACGGACACTAAGGATTAGTCACAACAACATTTATCCGTCTGTTATATTTCTGATCCATATATTATTATTTATTAAAATTGTAATTCTGCATACTAATGAAGATATTTTTTATAATTTCAAATTTATGTTATAAATTATTGAAATATTGAAAAATAACTACCATTGTGTACATGTAAAAAATTTTTAAAAATATTTCATATTTAAAAATACATACACTTGTTTATTATAGAATGTCTTTCTTTATTGAATGTTCAAAAGAAGCTAGATTTTAATTATGATGATAAAAAGTCTCGCAATGTCTTCAGTTGAGGACATTAATTTCCATTAAAAATTAAAATATCTTAAAGAAGAGTGTATGAAAAATCAATATGTTTTATTCCGTATAGTAAAATTTATACTCGTATAACAATATATATATTCTTATATTATTTTAAATTTCTAATTTTTTTTTTAGTTTCTGATATTTACTCTAAAGGTATCTTTTAAATATGTAAACATATATGTAATGCAAGTTTTTGCATAGATCAAAGAAAACTAAATATATATCAATAAAAAAATTTCTGAAACATTTTTTCATTTTGTCATGAAATTTTCTTACAGATAGTAATATTTATTTTTCTAGCAATTTTTTTTTTTCTTTTAAAATTTATTACTTCCGAAAGAAAAATGTAGGTTTCTTTTTTTTTTTTTCGGAAGAAAACCTATTTCAACCCTTTTTTTTGCGTACAGAAAATAATCTCATTGTATTTTTTTTAAATCTTCGTAAAAGAAGACATTTTAACACTAATGGAAGATATTTTTCATTTAATAAAGATTTTATCTTTTCAGCCAATTTTTTTCCTACTGTGTGTACTGTTTTGTTAAAAGCCAAGAGTAATGTCTATTTCTAAGAACATATTTATCTTGACGATTATGTTCTTCATGAGGATGGATGAATTTGGAAGACGTTTTATTATGATTTATTTAATTTGAATATTAAAAGGAAAAATAATCCAGCTAAAAAATAACAGTTTTGTTTGCCTTATTTATGAATATATTTGTTTTTATTATGGCCATAATAGATTAAAAGCAGATTATTTTTATACTTCAAAAAAACTTCAAAATTGCGTTTTTGAACAAAAACATTTTTTGGGGTTTAGACACAGAAAATTATTTCTTCCTAAGACTTATTGAAAAGATATAAGGAAGAGAACAAAAAAAAAAATGCATCATATGCAATATTTTTATAAATAATATTTTGTGCGCATGACGGTCATAATGACATTTACTAATCACTGAGTGAGCGTTAGGGCTACCACTACCAAACCACACCACACCACTCTGCCTAGCGCTGAGTTGCCCTTTACAATTCGTGAATGTTGTGGGTGAGAAGTCTGACTGGGCTCTGTGATGCTCTACAGTTATATGAGACTGGGACCTATGGCTTAAAGTGGGTTCCGAACCACTACAAAAATCCATGGCACCACCGGGACTCGAACCCGAAACCTGTGGCTTCGAGTGCCAGACACTCAACTATTAGGTCCCGTATTAATATATTTGTTTTTTGTAATTATAATCCATATATTATTGTTTATTATAATCCTGATTTCGCATTGTAATTCGTCTTGACATCACTACTTCATGAGTAGACTTCTGATGGGATGTCCGTTCTGCGACGTCGGACACTAAGGATTAGTCACAACAACATTTATCCTTCTGTTATATTTCTGATCCATATATTATTATTTATTAAAATTGTAATTCTCGCGCATACTAACGGAAATATTTTTGTATAATTATTGGAATTTATGTTATAAATTATTGAAATATTGAAAAATGCCTACCATTGTGTACATGTAAAAATTTTTTGAAAATATTTCATATTTAAAATATACATCCACTTGTTTATTATAGAATGTCTTTCTTTATTGAATGTTCAAAAAGAAGCAGATTTTAATTATGATGATAAAAAGTCTCGAAATGTCTTCAGTTGAGGACATTGCGAAATTTTAACTAAATTAAAATATCTTAAAGAAGAGTGTATGAAAAATCAATATGTTTTATTGCGTATAGTAAATTTATACTCGTATAACAATGTATATATTCTTATATTATTTTAAATTTCTAATTTTTTTAGTTTTTCTGATATTTACTCTAAAAGGTATTTTTAGAATCTTTGTAAAAATATATCATAATGTAAGTTTTCGCATAGATCAAAGAAACTAAATATATATCAATAAAAAAATTTCTGAAATATTTTTTCATTTTTCATGAATTTTCTTACAGATAGTGATATTTATTTCTTCTAGCAATTTTTTTTTTCTTTTAAAATTCATTACTTCAGGAAAGAAAAATGTAGGTTTCCTTTTTCGGAAGAAAAACCTATTTCGGCCCTTTTTTTTGAGTACAAAAATTATCTCATTGTATATTTTTTAAATCTTCGTAAAAGAAGACATTTTAACACTAATGGAAGATATTTTTCATTTAATAAAGATTTTATCTTTTCAGCCAATTTTTTTTTACTGTGTGCCGTTTTGTTGAAAGCCAAGAGTGATGTCTATTTCTAGGAACACATTTATCTTGACGATTATGTTCTTCATGAGGATGAATATGAATTTGAAGACGTTTTATTATGATTTATTTAATTTGAATATTTAAAGGAAAAATAATCCAGCTTAAAAAAATAACAGTTTTGTTTGCCTTATTTATGATATATATTTGTTTTTATTATGGCCTTAATAGATTAAAAGCAGATTATTTTTATACTTCAAAAAATTTCAAATTGCGTTTTTGAATAAACAGTTTTTGGGGCTTAGAAGCAAACAATTTCTGCCTTACACTTATTGAAAATATATCAGGATGGGAATAAAAAAAAAAGCTGCGATAATATTTTTTATAAATAATATTTTTGCGCATGACGGTCATAATGACATTTACTAATCACTAGTGAGCGTTAGGGCTACTACTACCAAAACTACACCACGCCACATCACTGTGCCTAGAGTTGAGTGGCTGCTTTATAGTTTGGGAATGATGTGGGTGAGAAGAAGTCTGATTGTGTTCTGTGACACCCTACGTTTATATGAGAGGCTGGGAGCTATGGCTTAAAGTGGATTCGAACTACTACAAACATCCATGGCCCCGCCAAGACTGAACCCGAAACTTGTGGTACCGAGTGCCAGAGCAAAGCATTAGGGCTGAGGTTCAATCCGCTGGTGGCCTTGTTGTAGTCACTGCTCCAAAACGAGGACTCTCAATGGCGTTTGTGATGCTCAACATCTTACTTTATAAATCAGACTAAATGGTGGGAGCTTTACGGGTTTTCTCCTATACGATAAACAAATGCAACTAAGTAAAAAAATATCACCTTTTGAACGATACGAATTTAGCAGAAAAAAATCAATTTTGACTTACCAAAGAAAGTATCAAAATTAAAAAGTAACTACCCCTTTCGTATATCTGGCAACACCTATTGCAGGATATCGACAGCGCCTTCTTTATGCTGACTGAACTTCCTGAGAGCCAAGAACTGTTTTGTGTGGTTCAGTGTCACATCTTTCTTTACATTTTATTTGTTTATTGTTGAAAACCAGTTTATTATAAACTGGTTTCTTTATTATAGAGAAATAAGTTAAATAGGATGGGCCCATTTATACTAAATGTTCAGAAATATTTATGCAATAAATATTTCTGGAACATTTAGTATAAATGGACAAACATCAAAAAGTCAATATCAAACTAAACATAAATGTGGGACATTCAACAACACCAGACAGTTTTTGACATGAAGAACTAAGAAGCTTTAATCAGTTTAATCATCTGTACTGAGAAGTATTAATCAGTTTTGAAATCGTACTGTTGATGAGCTGCAGTATGCGTTGCCAGACATAGGAATGCGGAGGTTACAAAAGTATTTTCAGCGTATATTGCTGAAAAGTATTGTTTTACTTTTCCCTTTATATGAATATTTTTATCTTATGTTATGCCCATGTCATGTTATGTTTAATCTTATGAATATTTTAATCTTATGTTATCTGCAGAATTTTATGAACTTTCATAGACTATAAAATGCCATCAGTTTTATATTTAATAAATTAGGTTTTTTTTTTCTTTTTTTGCCTCGGAAGTACTTAAATTTGCATCCTAACAAAAAGAGGTTTACTGAAAGTATATGCATCAAGACAAAAAGAGTTAATAGTGAAAGAATCGATACTAATTTTACGAAATCTTTTTTCTATATAATTTGCTGTACAGATTATTTTATTTCTTATTTCATCAGGAACTATTTTTAATTTATTGCGTTTAATTTTATTAATAAACAACTTTTAAATATTAATTTATTTAAAACAAATTGCAACACAACGGATTGTCATACAGCTGGTGTATATTGATATACTATAATTCCGATGATAAATTATGTATGATATAATGATTTGCTGTCAGGTTTCCTTGTAGACATGCCTCTTTAAATCCATATTCGCCTAAATTATTTGTGATTAATAGTGTTAGGGCACCTTAGGGAATTACCTGTCATCAAAATTAAAGTATATCACATCTGTACTTTTCATGGCAGTAACTGATACACGGAAGTGAACAAAACTGGTAACATCTAATTTAAATATAGGAAAGAGATTCTAAAACAATTATTTAACAGGCATTCGAATAATTAGCTGGGATCAATTCGAAAAAAAAAAAGGAATTATTAATAATAATTCCTTCCTTAATTATTTAAAGGAATTATTAGGAATTGTTATTAATTATTTGTATTTTAATGTTTTTGAAAACGGTTTCGTGTTTTTTGTACAGTTATCGGATCAAAAATAAAACAGTCGTCCTTCAATGGATCTTGGCCCACTGCGGAATAGAGGAAAACGAGGCCTCTGATTTCCTTGCAAAAAGCGGGCCTCTGTTTTACAGCTAAATAAACATGCGTTGGCCTATCATTCCGTTAAGACGATAATTAAGTAGACTCTTAGGCATTCCTTCTTTTGAGAATGCTGCCGCTGGAAACGGTCACCAGCCTGATTTATGGTATACCTGAATGGCCTAGAGAAAATTGGTGGCATTACTATGGCTTTCTCTGGTTAACATTGTCTCCGCAAGCACATTCACGGAATTAAACTGGCTCTGGCCCTCTCTGTCTCCTGTGAGATAACCAATAAGAAATGGATTTATCTCACCTTGCTTCCTGTTCTTCATTGCCCCCAGTTTTTTATGGAAGCGTTATTGGATTGCCAGACTTATGTTGATGGATTAATTGATGTCATTTGTTTCTATCTTGTTCTCTGTATTTTTTTTTTTTGTGTGTGTTTGTTGTCCTGTAAACTTAAAATTGGAAATAAAAAAAGTGTTTTCGAAAAATATACTTAATTACCATGCATATAAATTAGAGTGAATTGAGTGTTAAACGTAACATATGTACATAATGTAAGTGATAGTATTATATTAGTGGTATTATAATACCACTTTACTTTATATAGTTTTGTTTATTTTGGATAAATAATCTATATTTTATTTTTTGACATAAGTTCTGAAGGGATTCTTAAGAGAGACTGATGTTTCGAATCACACAGATTCAATATAATAAACTGATATGAATGTTTACTGATATGAATGTGATGAACGTTTACTTTTTATATAAATCTACTTTTAGATAAATATTTAATAATCACTTTTTCTGTTGTTTTTATTCATACGGCGAATAAACTATACAGATTTAAACAAATCTCTTCAAAAAATATATTTTGTATATTTTTCTCGGCTACATGTATAAAGAAACAGGGTTAAATACTATTTAACAGTTAATTAAATAAAAGTATGATTTTAATGAATTATTAATAATAATAATGATTTAAAAACTCTAAATAATATCTCTTTCTGGCTTATAGTTAGTACACAGTTATTATAAATATGAGTTGCAGATCCTTAAACGAACAATATTTACCTGTCAATCAATTTTTCAAACAATAATAAGGCTCTTCAAATATGCCTGAAAATTTAAGTTCTAATTTGGCTATTGAAAATTCGTTCTATTGTTATTTTAAAAGAATTAACAGCAAGAAAATTTATTAAAATAAAAACAAAACCCTCAAAATTTTAAAATTATTATTAAAAATTTTAAAAAGTTAAAAAACATTTAATAAAAATTTAAAAAAATTAGATTACAAAATACTTTTAATAAAATGTTTAAATAGCAGTCGTAAAAGATAGTTAGGAGAAATTAAACTCATTTACAGCATTACCCGAAGTCATTTACAACAATTGCTTTCAAAAATGAACTGACTCGATGTCGATAATGACAACGCATGCGAAGCGTTTCGCGACTGTCAATCTGTATGGTGAGAAGGTATCCATATTGGGGTATTATATTATCCGTATTGGGGGTGGTATCCCAACTACAGGCAAATGCTTGACAGATACCTTTAAAAACCTTCCCTGAAGGCAATGTCTGCCTTTATCACCGGTGGGTTGTTTGTAGCAAACATAAATAATCATGTAAATTACCGATAACCAATAAAACAATTTTAATATGCATTATAACATTTTAATTACCTCGGTATAAGGCATGTTAGTAGCTAAAGGGTTTTTTATTACAATGCGATAAAAACATAAACTCTGACATGTATTAATCACTATTTGTTAAAAAATAATTTAAAATTGAAATATTAATAGAATTCAATTTATGTAATTGCAAATCATTTTTTTGCCGATAATTCTTTGCAAGTTTAATTAATCCGATTTTCAAAAGATTTAAAAGAATTTTCTGATTTAACTTCAATATCTAAATATAATTAGAAAATACGTATCAGAGTTGCCCAGCTCCAGTGAAAATATATATTTTTTTATTATTTCGGTAGTTTACTTTAACTTAATTAAGAAAAATATCTTAAAAAACTGCAAGGACTCACAAAGAACATTTTTTAAATGTGTTCTTACCACAACATTAAACTAGAACTTTAATCCCCGACAAGTTAGAAAGCCTAGTATAATACTTTATAAAACAAACATGAGTTTGGGAATATTTTAATATCAACAGTGAATATTTTGTTCTTACGTCCAATAATATCATCGCTAAGCATCGCCGTGTAAGAAGTATTTAGCAACAAAAAAAAAATATTTTTAGTTAATTGGTCAATAATTACCATTTTTTTCTGAATATAAGCCTATCAGTGTATACGCAGATACTGCCGTTTTTTCTTCAAAAACTTTACCAAAGTTCAATACACGTATATAAGCCGAAATTATTTTTATTTCTCCTTTTTGCATAAAGGTTGCAATCAAAACACCCATATTATAAATTAAAATTAAATTAATTTTTTCCTTTTCATTATTATTTTATGTGATAATGATTTAAGGTATTCTATTAATTATCCTTGTGATAAATTTTTGATACTTTTTCGTTATACCGGCTCACCTTTTTCGCTTTAACATCCCATTTTTCATTTTGGCGATGGCGTTGGCAATAAACTGAATATAAACCACAATATAAGCAATTTTGAAAAATAAACAACTCATTTTTTATAAAACAAATAAATTCCTTTAATTGTTTTCATAAAAATTAAGTACTTTAAACTAAAAAAAGAAATAAATATGAATTATTTGAACACAGCTAATGAAAAGTGTCTGTTTGTTTGAATGTTAAGGGGATCCTTATATATGCCGATCCCCATAATTTAGCTATAGAAAACGGTTTAAGAATTATCGGCTTATATACGGAAATATAAGGTATTCACTTTTTTAATTTTTTTTTGAAACGTGTCAGATAAAAGCAATAAATCTAGAGACAATTGCACTTCTACTTATTTTGCTGTTAATAAGAGTTACAGAGCTATAAATAAATTACTTGGTTTCTTTCTCTCTATCTATCTATATCAATATATATCTATAATCACATTGAATAAATAAAACTTCTAAGACTAAGAGAATTATGCTTATTATCCAACTTTATATATAACAGATAGATTCTTATAAATCCCCACTTAATTAGCATGCAATTAAATTTTTAATTAATATCGGCACAGTAAATTTTGTAATTCGAAAATGTTTATCGATGTTATAAAAACTTTTATTTCCAATGTTTATTAATCATGTACATAATTTATTGATCGACCTTATTTAACTTCATTGAAATGTTTAAACAATTTCTTTTTTGTTTGGAAAAATGGAATGTTTTGAATTTTTGTCTATGAATTGTTTAATATATCTTGCACGACCAACTTTTTAACTAATGTAGCCCTTAGTTCATGAGCATTCATAGATTTCTGATTATAAGGTTATATCTTTCAAATATTTTGATTAATGAAATTATATGATACCTCAATAGACGGGGGACTATTGTGCTCCTATTCCAAAATCATTTCATCAGGGTTTAAAAAAGTCTACCAAAGCCAGTCCTGAATCCAATGTTTTATACTGACTTCCAAATCTTGTCTCTTTACCGTAATTTTAAGAGCTACGATTCTTACTAATGGATTTAGAAAATTTGAGAAATAGATTGAGGGACTTTTATTGGATTCATATCTGTAAAAATGTTTTTACATTAATAAAATATTTTTTTTTTCAATTTTAAAGTTGCAGTATTTGTTCACTTAACTTAAACAGATATCCTTGTGCTAAAATGCATGGCCTACCAAAATATATGCTCACATCAAAATATATGAAACTGTTAATTTATTACAGTTTTAGAATAGAAATAAAATAGAAATCAGTAAAAGAAAATTTTCATTCTTGCAACTATGCTATATTTGTAATGCATTAAATATTTGAACTGAAAAAAATAAAATATCTTCTACGAGACTTTTCCCAATTGTTGATCCAAGATAGTTTGATTAAGCATCAGTCTTGAAAAAGACTCGACACTAACTTTATTTTCTATTAAAGTATTAATTATATTTATTAGTGGTATTATTTGAAAGGTACAATTTAAATGACTTCTTAACGTTTATTTTCAACTTTAATTTGCAGAATTTTGGAAAAAAAAAACTTTTATAAAGAGCCAAAGGAATCAGATTTTTATACCAATGTTTGACTTTGCCTCGCCACCTTGAAACCATTGAACACCGCCATTTAAAAACACAATACAATTAAAGGGAACATGTAGTGATGAACCTCGGGACAAGCATGTTTGGTACCTGTTGCACTGTGATATCAATGTATAGAAAGTGTTTCATCGAATCGGCAACAATACAAGTTAAAATAGTATGACCTATAAAATTAAAAACATTGCATCACGGGCGAAATTTGTTTTATGACTCAATTGTAGCATTTATTCTTCACAGATTAATACTCACTCTCTAAATCTGATTTTGCATCAAGTTTTGCTTGTATTGAATACATCAATTAGATATATGAAAATTATAACTCTAGAAGCTGAAGTGAATAAAAATATAGAATATTAAAATATAAATTCAGATATTTATAATTTGACCTCCTTTATTACAGTGTTTTTAAAAACAAAGCTAACTAAAGTTAAATTTATATAATCAATGATATCATTTACAGAATATATAATCACTTCAGCTAATTTTAGCGTTTTTTTACTTTTGTGGCGTACTCACGTCTACCTATTGACGTGAAACTAGTCCGAGCATATGTCTGTCTGTCTTACTAAAATTATTTTAACGCCAGTATATCAAATCTATATAGATGGACTGGTACAGAAATTAATCAAGTTGAGAATTTGATTTATTTTACTTTCGTTTATTTTTTTTTCTCTTTTAGATAACGTAATAGTTGTAGCTTTAAAAACATTTATAGCTTCAAGTTGTCAAAGATTTCTTTTGTACATTAAGATACTAATAAGAGAATTCGAAGAAATGCATCACTTGGAGTAAAGTAGAAAACAAAACCGACCCCCGCCTGACACTTTGGGGGAAAATATGCAAAAAGTCATTTTTACCACTTATCTTATTTATTTTTTTTTTTTTTTTTTTTGGAGAGGATCTACCATTTAAGTAGAAAAATTAGAATACATTGCAAAAATGGAATAAGTTATGAACCTTTGACTTGCTATTTGTTAATCAATAAATACTTTTTTTTTTTCGACATATTATTAAAAATTTAATAAAATAAGCTAAATATTAAATTTATCTCTGTATGTTTCATTTTTAATCTTCCATTGCAGCATTATTTGCAATTTTTTATGTAAATTTATATAGCTACAGCAACTATTCTCGGTACAGTATCTTGATGAACAATTGGATTAACTCCAAGCTGTCAACAAAAATCCTTTAATTCTTAACTAAAGAATTATTGTCACGTACAACAACCTGTTTTTTTATACTTCTCCGAAGAAGATCCTACTCCCCACTGGATGAGAGGAAATCGAGGGATTTTTTTCTCTCTGTTAAGGAAGAACTCGGTGTGCCGAGAGAGCAAAACCCCTGTTTCTGTCACCGCTGCCGTAAAATGTTGAGTATTCCCAAAGAACGTGTCCTCCTGCTTTGTCTGTGCCTTGAGGAATCAGTTCTCAGGATTGTTTGTCCCTGCGAAATCCCGGCCAGGATTTATCGGGAGATGTAACCGGAATGAAAAAAAGTCAATTCCGGGAGCTGATCTAATTTTTGGGCTAAAGTTATAAGTGGAGTTGGAATTTGATATACGAAAATCCATTATCCGATCGGCCCAATGTTCTTCAGGATTTCGCCTGCAGGTTGTGTGTGTAGTGCAGGTTTTGAAAAAAGGAAAGAAAGGGAAATGTTTTAGCTTTATTGTATTTATAATTCTAGGAATACTCGGAAAAATGATATTAATTTAAAGATAATAATCTTCTTAAAAGTATTAAGGCTTAAAATGAATGATATAATGAATGCTTTCACTGGAAGTAAATTGTGAATACATGGGTGGCATAATTGATAATG
The DNA here is from genome assembly GCA_021605095.1 of Caerostris extrusa. Lineage (NCBI taxonomy): Eukaryota > Metazoa > Arthropoda > Arachnida > Araneae > Araneidae > Caerostris > Caerostris extrusa. Next base: position 47,927 of record BPLR01014650.1, read on the forward strand.
ATATCTATACGATTATAAATATTTATCGAATAAATGGATAAATGGAATCATTTTATTCTAATGCATGAAATTCAATGCCTCAAGATATTTTTGTGTTATTGGAGTAGAATTTGAAAACTACTTTTCAGTCTTCGTGTTGATTAAATTTGAATTAAAGAACAAGACTAAATAAAACCAATTTTTATCTTATAATAGATGCAATAAGAGAAATTTACTGCATTAGATAGATTATTTTAAGTGTACACTGTACCTTTTAAGTCGATGTTAAAGAGTTTTTTCCTATTTTAAATTTGTTACATCGTCAAACGTGTTTGATTTTTGTTAAGAAAAACTGATTAGCACAAGACAAGGAGTCATTTTGTTATTTTCTGTATTGTAATGATTAACAGATGTCTGGAAGATCTTTTAGAATGGAGGCTTTTGCATTGATTAATATTCTAGTTTAAAACTGAAGTTATTTAATTTAGATACAAGAAATAAATTCCTCTGTTTTTCATGTATTAAATTCCAATATTGATGATTGTTTAAAATGCCAAATTTTTAACAAATGTTAACTATCTATAACATGATTAGGTGTTGAAATTTAATAAGTAGATCAGTTATAACAAAGAATGAGTTTTACATAAGAGAAAATATAAAGTGGGAAGTTTTTTTTTTTTTTTTTCGTATGCTAGTTATACCGGGAAATAAAAAATGAATGCACATATATTAAACTAGACTTACCAGTTATATTATAAATAATCTTACGAAAACTACCTCATCTCAATTAATGTGTATAATCATAGTTACTGTGACAACGTAGTTATTGTGGCATGATTTTCAAAGCAGGCAAATGAAAAAAAGTCGCTGAAATTTTCTACCATCTGTATTGTTATGCTAAATCATGGATTGGAGAACAAATTCAAAAACTCCATGTCTGTCACGAATACATGTTGCTAATTTAACAACGTTTGCTACGAGGTTTCTTATTAAAAATCTACTAACTTAAGACTTTTTATAGCAATGGGGACAAACCGGTGGATCGTGGTAGCCAGAATAAAAGGGCCAGTGCCTGGCTATAAGGATAAGGTTCATGAATGTCATGTAGTTAAAAAGGCAATGTATACTCCAAAAAGTAATAAAAACTAGAATAATAATGACTTGTGCTCGGACAAACAACACCTTTCAGCGCAAATGTATACAATTCTGTCCGTATGCTCCTATATGAAGGAGACTTGCAGCGATATTCCTGGCCTGCACTTGAAATTTGTCGGAATCCTTTCTAATCAACTATTTATTTATCAATATAATGAAAAGAAATTGACATATTTTTAAAATTGTTTTCGCATTTTCACTTCTTAACAGTAAAATAAATAAACTATTCCAAATTTTAATAAAATGTGTTTCAAAAAATAAAAATTGCGCAAAATTCGTGAAAATAAATTAGTATCATAACATCAATAACGTATATAAAAATAGTAATATTAATAATATAACATTAGTAATATATTTGCAACATATTTGATGGTATTACAGTAAGTTAGAAAATGATAAGCCTTACATTACAGAATGATAAGTCTTTTAATGTATTCTATAAATTTCTCATAGTCGGAAATAATAGGATAATAATAAAATATAAAGATATCTTTCTTGGTAACTGTAATTAGTTTCTATAAATAGCAATTTTAATAAGGTTTTAGTAGATAGGATACATTTTTTAGCATTTTTTATAGGTAATTTTTTTCCTATTTAGGATCTAAATTCAATGATCCCAGTCAGTGAGTGCGTGGGTGTGGATGTGTGTAGTTAAAAATGGTTTTAAAATAGAAACTAATGAATAATGTTTTTAATACAAACACATAATCATCAGATTTTTAAAAATAAGAACAAAATCTTTTGCTTATTGAAGATTGAATTCTCTTACTTTGAAAAAGAATAAATTCCACGACAGTTTATTTCTAAAATAAGAAGCCTTTGTATAATAAGCTATATGACATATTAACAAACAAGATATGTTTCTACAATTTCATTCAATTTTCAGTTAAAAAGATATAACATACTAAAACTCACGTAAAGTAAAATTGAATGAATACTTTACTTAAATATATTCAAGTTTAATTTAATTTAATTACACTAAAACTTTGAAAATTTAAATTAAATTAATTTTCAATTACATATAACATTGCTTGCAATTTCAATTCATTAATCTTAATTTCATATTTATGAATTTTCTTTACAAAATCTTCAGGTTCAGGTTTAACTTCAGGTTTACAAAATATTACAGATAATTAGAAAAAGCCAAGATTGAGGAAAAATCTGAAACAATTTGAAAGCAGCCTCATTGGATTGAAAGACATCATTTAATAACATTTATTAAGCTGTAAATTATATTTAAGCTCTCAAATAAATAAATTTCACTGTGACTTGAAAGATTTAAAAGCCCATATAGTACGAATGAAAACAAAATGTACCACAATCAAAACAAAAAAACTTGTATTTGCAATATAGAAATTTTGTATTTCGCTTTTTAATTGCAAATTTTTAAATTAATACCAAACATTAATGAATAATAATATACAATAAAATATTTAATAATATATATACTTAAAATACATTAAATATTTATTATATATTAATATTTAAATATTTTATATTTTATATGTTGCTATAAATATTTAATATATTTAAATAATAAATAAATATTATTATTAATTATGTATTTAATTGTGTACAAATTATGTTAGTTATGTTTTTAAATATTTATACATACTAAATATCTTTCATATTGTTAATATATCATTTCATTTCCTTTGGTGAAAATTTTGCATCAAGTTCCATAAAAATTAATGCCATAAGTTTCCCGACAAACCATTTTCACTTTCTGTATTTAGATATATGTATATTTCACTTGTTATAATTTTCTTGCAATAAATGGTATATAATTATAATATAAAAAAAAAAATTTAATAATAAATTTAAGAATTAAAAAATAAAATATAATCAATTTAATAAAATAAAATAATAAAAAATAAATTAAACAATGAATTTATATAATAAAATAAGTAAATTAAGTAATAAATTTAAATAATAAAATAATAAATAAATTCAATAATTAAAAAATTTTTAATTTGCATAATTTTTATATTCTATATTATACTTTTTAGTTTTAGTTTTTTTAAAATGTTCAATGTCTCGCCATGTTTTTTCAAATTATTAAATTCTTATTTTTCAATATGTGACGACATTTTGTATTATAGTCTTTAAAAATTACTCTCATAATTACAATCCAAATTCTTTTCATTTTATATATAAGTAGTATGTGTATTTTATTTATTTTAATTTGGTTACAAATGATATTACAGAAAAAACTGCGATTGAAAACCAATGCATTTTTTAAAGACTTTCATAGACAATGAAGTAATCACTATAATTTTTAAAGATTTTAAAGAAAGATTTATTTTGTTAATTAAAAAAAAAAAATAAATAAGCATTACTTACTACAAAACATGTAATCAAATGAGTATAAGATTTAATGGCGAACTTAAAATAACTCTTCACAAAAAAGAAAAAAGCTAATTAAGTTACAATTTTGTTACCCTAATTTTTAGCTTCATTAGCAGCATATTAATTCAAAGCTTGGCCCGCTAATGTCTCCCATTCTGGCTTTTTTTAAACAAAATATTGATAATGAGTCTGTCTTCCTTGCAAAATGAGTTCTTACTTTTATACACAATGGGCATAATGAAAGTTGTTTTCAAAAGAATTGGGTGTCCTCTTTACCACAGAATTTATTAAAAAAAAAAGAAGTGTAATTATTGAAAAGCCTTCTCTCTATTGTCAAATGTGTGCTTTGGTTTTCTAGTATTTAAAAAAAAAAAAGGTTTCTTTTCAATTTCACAGAAACAAATGGCTTTTGCGACTTCATCTTTTGTCTTTAAGAATTTAAATGTGTTAGTTAGTGGAAGTTCCGTCGCAAATTTTGGATTTTTATGCAAACGTAAAAATGGGAGTGATATTTCTATTTCTTTCACACTGCCATTTATAATTCTATTGTAAGGCATCTCTTTTCACAGTCATTTATTAATCGGATAAAAACCCTATTAGAAAGAAAGAATGTTTAATATGAGAGGATTTTTAATTCAATAAGGCATTGTCTTTTCTGCATTAACATATAGGTTTTGAAGACAAAACATTAAAACTTGTTTGCTAGAAGGATATCAGACTATAACGTAATAAACCTGTGATAAAGTATAATCCGGCCACGTATAGTGTGATACGGTAAACATACGGTGTAAAAACGTAAATGGATAAATATTGTTTAGTTAGAGGTGCTAGTCAGATATTCGCTACTCAAAGCTACAAAAAAAGTGTAATAGTTAATGTCATTTAGCTTTTCTTTGAATACCGTAAAATCTAAAAATTTCATCATTGTCATCAGTATGCAACAACCCCATGTTGGGCCAAGGCCGATTTCGAAACAGGAGACGTTTTTTTTTTTTACGGGGTAGGGTTGTCAACCCTACGTCCAACGCTCTACAGTTATGTTAAATCAGTTATGTTTCCTTACAATCCAAAGTCTTTTTCGTGATATATATAAGAAGTATGCGTATTTTATTTATTTTAATTTGGTTGCTAAGGATAGTGCAAAAAAACTGCGTTTGAAAACGACTCATTTTTTAGATTTCCATACACAATGAAGTAATCGCTATAATTTTTAAAGATTTTTAAAAAATATTTATTTTGTTAATTAAACAAAAAAAATAAACAAACATTACTCACTACAAAGCATGTAATCAAATGAGTATAAGATTTAATGGCGAACTTAAAATAACTCTTCACAAATGAAAAAAAGCTAATTAAGTTACAATTATGTCACCATAATTTTTAGCTTCATTAGCAGCATTATAATTCAAAGCTTGGCCCGCTAATGTCTCCCTTCTGGCTTCTTTTTTATCCAAATATTGATAATGAGACTGTCTTCCGTGTAAAATGAGCGCCTTCTTTTTTATACACAATGGGCATAATGAAAGTTGTTCTTAAAAGAATTGGGTGTCCTTTTACTACAAAATTTATTAAAAAAAAAAAAAAAAAAGAAGTGTAATTATTGAAAAGCCTTTTCACTATTGCCAAATGTATTCTTTGGTTTTCTAGTATTCAAAAAAGAATGCTTTCTTTTCGATTTCACAGAAACAAATGGCCTTTTTGAGGCTCGTCTTTTGTCTTTAAGAATTTAAATGTGTTAGTTAGTGGAAGTTAGTCACAGCAATTTTTGGATTTTTATGCAAACGTAAAAATGAGAGTGATATTTTTCTATTTCTTTTCACTGTCATTTATAATTCTATTGTAAGGCATTTTTTTCACTGCCATTTATTAAACTGATTAGAACCCTTATTAAAAAGAGGAAGAATTTTTCATTCAATAAATCATTGTCTTTTCTGCATTAACATTAAGACAGAACATTGAAACTTGATTTTTAGAAGGATATCAGAGCAATTATATATCAAATTTGTGATAAAGTATATACTCCGATAACGAATGGTGTGATACGGTAAACATACAGTGTAAAGACGGAATCGAAGAAATATCGTTTAGTTAGACGTGCTAGTGCAAAGCTGCAAGAAAAAAAAGTATAATAGTTAATGTCATCGTGTTTTTCTTTAAACACCGTAAAATCTAAAACTTTCATCATCATCATCAGCAGCAGTGACGCAACCGCCCCATGATGGGCCAAGACTATCTGCCTGTTGGCAGATTTCGAGATAGGAGATGCTTTCTTTTTACGGAGAAGGGTTGTCAGCCCTATATCCAACGTTCTACAGTCATGTTAGATCGCGAACTATGATTTAAAGTGGATTCCGAACCACTAAAAGCATCCATGGCCCCGCCTGACTCCGTAAAAATTCATCTCGCAATTTTCCTTGCAATCCAAAGTCTTTTCATTTTATACATAAGAGATATGTGTATTTTGTTTATTTTAATTTGGCTGCATATGATAAAGAAAAAGCTGCGATTGAAAACCAATACATTTTTTTTTAGATTTTCACAGACAATGAAATAATCACTATAATTTGTAAAGAGTTTTTAAAAAAAATGTTTATTTTGTTAATTAAACAAAAAAAAATAAACAAACATTACTCACTACAAAACATGTAATCAAATGAGTATAAGATTTAATGGCGAACTTAAAATAACTCTTCACAAAAGAAAAAAAGCTAATTAAATTACAATTATGTTACCATAATATTTAGCTTCATTAGCAGCATATTAATTCAAAGCTTGGCCTGCTAATGTCTCCCATTCTGGCTTTTTTAAAAACCAAATATTGATAATGAGTCTGTCTTCCGTGCAAAATGAGCTCATTTCTTTATACACAATGGGCATAATGAAAGTTGTTCTCGAAAGAATTGGGTGTCCTCTTACCACAGAATTTATTTAAAAAAAAAGAAGTGTAATTATGGAAAACCTTTTCTCTATTGTCAAATGTGTGCTTTGGTTTTCTAGTATTCAAAAAAGAATGCATTCTTTTCAATTTCACAGAAACAAATGGCCTTTTTTTTTTGCAAAATGGCTTTCTTTTGCTTTAAGAATTTAAATGTGTTAGTTAGTGGAAGTTTCATCGCAAATTTTTGGATTTTTATCCAAATGTAAAAATGAGAGTGATATTTCTATTTCTTTTCACTGTCATTTATAATTCTATTGTAAGGCATCTATTTTCACAGCCATTTATAAAACTGATAAAAACTCTTATTAAAAAGAAAGAATGTGTTAATGTGCGAGAATTTTTAATTCAATAAACCATTGTCTTTTCTGCATTAACATTTAGCTATTGAAGACAGAACATTGAAACTTGATTGTTAGAAGGATGTCAGAGCAGAGAAATATCAACACTATATATAATGTAATAAATCGGTGATAAAGTATAGTCTGACTACTGTAAACATACGGTGTAAAAACGGAAAAGGATGATTATCGATTAGTTTGAGGTGCTAGTCAGATATTCGCTACACAAAGCTGCAAAAAAAAAGTGTATTAGTTAATGTCCTCTAGTTTTTCTTTGAATACCGTGAAATCCAAACTTCCTCGTCATCAGAGGCCCAACAACCCACCATGGGGCTGTTGCACCACTGACTCCGGCAAGATGACTCTGAGGATTGTGACTCTGACTACTGGCAGAGATCGAGATAGGAGATTTTTTCATTTCACTGGGTATTGTTGTCAGTGCTAAGTAGAACGCTCTACAGTCATGTTAGACCGGAACGTACGATATACATATTAAATATCTTTCAAATTGTTAATTATCATTTTACTCCCTTTGGTAAAATTTTTGCATCAAGTTTCATAAAAATTAATGCCATAAGATTCCTGCCAAACCATTTTTACTTTCTGTATTTAGATATCTCTTCGCTTGTTTTAATTTGTTTGCAGTAAATGTTATATAATTATTATAATATTATAAAAAATATAATATGTAAATTAATGTTATGTAAATTTTAATATTACATAATTTTATACTGCATATTTTTTATATTCCATAAAATACTTTTTTAGATTTAGTTTATTTTAAAATATTCAATGTATTTTTCATGATTTTTTTCAAATTATTAAATTATTATTATTTTCAAGGTTTGACGAAATTTTGTATTAAATTCCTTAAAAATTCATTTCATAATTTTTCTTACAATTCAAAGTCTTTTCTTTATATATATAACAAGTATGTGTATTTTATTTATTTTTATTTGGTTACAAATGATACTGCGGAAAAAACTGCTATTTGAAACCGATGCATTTTTTTTTTTTTTTTTTTCGGATTTCCATAGACAATGAAGTAATCACTATAATTTTTGAAGATTTTTAAGAAATGTTTATTTTGTTAATTAAACAAAAAAATAAACATTAACATGCATTCAAATGAGTATAAGATTTAATGGCGAACTTAAAATAACTCTTCCAAAAAAAAAAAAAAGCTAATTAAGTTACAATTATGTTACCCTAATTTTTAGCTTCATTAGCAGCATATTAATTCAAAGCTTGGCCTGCTAATGTCTCCCATTCTGGCTTTTTTTTTTTAACCAAATATTGATAATGAGTCTGTCTTCCGTGCAAAATGAGCTCATTTCTTTATACACAATCGGCATAATGAAAGTTGTTCTCAAAAGAATTGGGTGTCCTCTTACCACAGAATTATTTAAAAAAAAGAAGAAGTGTAATTATTGAAAAGCCTTCTCGCTATTGTCAAATGTGTTCGTTGGTTTTCTAGTATTCAAAAAAAGAATGCTTTCTTTCCAATTTCACAGAAACAAATGACTTTTTGTGACTCTTTTTGTCTTTAAGAATTTAAATGTGTTAGTGGAAGTTTCATCGCAAATTTTTGGATTTTTATGCAAACGTAAAAATGAGAGTGATATTCTGTCATTTATAATTCTATTCTAAGGCATCTCTTTTCAGCCATTTATAAAACTGATAAAAACCCTTATTAAAAAGAAAGAATGGTTAATGCGAGAGAATTTTTAATTCCATTAACCATTGTATTTTCTGCATTAGCATTTAGGCATTCAAGACAGAACATTGAAACTTGATTGCTAGAAGGATATCAGAGCAGAGAAACATCAACACTATAATGTAATAAATTGGTGATAAAATATAGTCCGACCACGTATAGCGTGATACGGTAAACATATGGTGTAAAAACGGAAACGGATGATTATCGATTAGTTTGAGGTGCTAGTCAGATATTCGCTACACAAAGCTGCAAAAAAAAAGTGCTTTAGTTAATGTCATCTAGTTTTTCTTTGAATACCATAAAATCCAAACTTTCCTCACCATCATCATCAGAGGCGCAACAGCCCACCATGGGGCTGTTGCCTCTCTGAATCCGACAAGATGACTCTGATGATTGCGACTCTGACTACTGGCAGAGTTCGAGACAGGAGATATTTTCATTTCACTGAGTAGGGTTGCCAGCGCTACGTACAACGCTCTACAGTCATGTTAGAACGGGACGTACGGTATACATATTAAATATTTTTCAAATTGCTAATTATCATTTCACAGCTCTTGGTAAAAATTTTTGCATCAAGTATCATAAAAATTAATGTCATAAGTTTTCTGGCAAACCATTTTTACTTTCTGTATTTAGATATCTGTGCTTTTCGCTTGTTTTAATTCGTTTGCAATAAATGTTGTGTAATTATTATAATAATTAATATTATTAAAAATTTAATATGTAAATTAATGTTATGTAAATTTATTATTACACAATTTTATGTTGCATATTTTTTATATTCCATAAAATACTTTTTTTAATTTTAGTTTATTTTAAAATATCCAATGTATTTTCATGATTTTTCAAGTTATTAAATGGTTATTTTTCTGTGTGTGACGAAATTTTGTATAAAATTCCTTAAAAATTCATTTCATAATTGTTCTTGAATTGCTCATTTCAGTTTTTCTTCAATTTCAATTGCAACCAAATTTAAATAAATAAAATACACACATTTCTTATATATATTATGAAAGACTTTGGATTGTAAGTCTTTCATAATATATATAAGAAATGTGTGTATTTTTATTTATTTAAATTTGGTTGCAAATGAAATGGAAGAAAAACTGCGATTGAATACCGATACATTATTTTTTCTGACATTTCCATAGACAATGAAGTAATCACTATAACTTTTAAAGATTTTTAAAAACTGTTTATTTTGTTAATTAAAAAAATAAACATTACTTACTACAAAACATGTAATCAAATGAGTATAAGATTTAAAGGCGAACTTAAAATAACTCTTCACAAAAGAAAAAAAGCTAATTAAGTTGCAATTGTGTTACCATAATTTTTAGCTTCATTAGTAGCATATTAATTCAAAGCTTGACCCGCTAATGTCTCCCATTCTGGCTTTTTTAAAACCAAATATTGATAATGAGTCTGTCTTCCGTGCAAAATGAGTTCCTTCTTTTATACACAATGGGCATAATGAAAGTTGTTCTCAAAAGAATTGGGTGTCCTCTTACCACAGAATTTATAAGAAAAAAAAAAAAGAAGTGTAGTTATTGAAAAGCCTTCTCTATTGTCAAATGTGTTCTTTGGTTTTCTGGTATTCAAAAAAGAATGCTTTTCTTTTCAATTTCACAGAAACAAATGGCTTTTTGCTATTCGTCTTTTGTCTTTAAGAATTTAAATGTGTTAGTTAGTGGAAGTTAGTCATCGCAATTTTTGAATTTTTATGCCAAAGTAAAATGAGAGTGATATTTTTCTATTTCTTTTCACTGTCATTTATAATTCTATTGTAAAGGCATCTATTTTCACAGCCATTTATAAAACTGATAAAAACCCTTATTGAAAAGAAAGAATGTGTTAATGTGAGAGAATTTTTAATTCAATAAACCATTGTCCTTTCTGCATTAACATTTAGACATTGAAGACAGAACTTGATTGCTAGAAGGATATTACAGCAAAGAAATATCAACAATATAATGTCATAAATCTGAGATAACCACTAACACCGTGATACAGTAAACCTACGGCGTAAAAGACAGAAATGGATGAATATCAGTTAGTTAGAGGTGCTAGTCAGGTATTCGCTACACAAAGCTACAATAAAGTGTAATAGTTAATGTCCTTTGAATACCGTAAAATCTAAAGATTTCATCATCATGAGAGGCGCAACAGCCCCATGGCGACTGTCTGCGTACTGGCAGATTTCAAGATAGGAGATGTTTTCTTTTTTAAGGGGGGTAAGGTTGTCAGCCAAATGGTCCACAATCTACAGGTATGTTTGATCGGGACCATGTTTTAAAGTGGATTCGAACTACTAAAAATACCCCCTGGCACCGCCGCCACTCGAACTCGAAACCTGTGGCACCAAGCGCCAAAGCGCTAGTCACTCGCCCATAAGGCCCAATCTGAAACTTTAATTACTAAAAATTATAATTATTTTTATTGCAGTTAAAATCCCTCTAAATGACATTGTCTTACCTATGACGTAGCTCTTTTTGAATCCTTCCGACTTGGCCGTTTGCTAATTTTCAATGAAATCGGTGGTCGGACTATACATAAATATTGGGCACTTGCGCACTCAATACATGGCAGATAAATAAATTGTTCATAAATTTTTGCGGGTGAACAATGCTTCGATTTGTCGAGATTCGTACCTAAGCCAGTGAGGGAAAATGTAAGAGAAATGTTTCTAAAGGAACTTTCAGGAATAAAGTCTCCAGCAATATCTATTTGGAAAAGCAATGATCTGCAAAGCAAGCTACTATTTGATAAGGAATGACTGCAAGGCACAGTTACACAGATCATAGCCCGTATCGTCATACGTCATTTTCATTTTAAAAAGTTTTTCTTTCTAATGCAGCTGGCAAACACTTAGACAGCTTGGCCTTGAATGCCTTAAGGCAAGTGCTGCACAGACGTTACTCGCTTTGCATTACCCAGGGGGCGCTACTTGTAACTTGGGGGGCATTACTTGAAGATAAGCCACGGACGCGGAGTAACAATGCCCCCGCAACGATCTACGGTCCAATTAGACCGGGACCTACAGTTTAAAGTGGATTCCGAACCACTACAAACATCCATGGCACCGCCGGGTCTGGAACCCGAAACCTGTGGTACCGAACACCAGAGCGCTAGCCACTCGGCCATTCAGGGCCCCTATTTTAAAAAGTTAAATTACGGATAATTTTTTGAATTTTTTTCTTGTCTTTTCTTTTTTTTATTTTATTTGTAAATGCCATAATTAGCAATTATTTGCGATAATTAGCAATGAATTTGCAAAGCAAGCTATTATTTGATTAAGCAATGGTTGTTAGGTGCAGCTACACCGATCATGACTCGTCTCGCCATAAGCCATTTTCATTTTAAAATTTTAAATTATGGATAATTTTTTTGTGTATTTTCAGAGTACGTATAAATATTAAAACACATAACAATTTCCTGCTCGTTTTTAGTAAAATAAATAATAAAAAAATTTATTCAATTTTTTTCAATTTACTGCAAATTAGAACTTTTCCCAATCCACTAGCAGTTCATGCTCCTTACTCACGTTAGTAATTTTTATTTATTTATTTATTGCTTAATTTTAAATCATGTAACTATTGCATTGTCGGAAATCTCTTAGATTCCTGTCTACGCGAAAGATGTTATTTGAAAATAATTTTTGTTCATCAGATAGAAAATAACTTACAAAAGTTCCAAAGATTTGGAGAGAATTCATATTGCAAAGCAATCATCTATAATCTGGTTCATTTTTGTTCAAAATTATTATAGGATTATTTTTCTCTTTTATAATAAAACTGCTAATATAGACCGAAAATATCTGTATTAAAAATAAAGATGTCTCCTCGGATCAGAAAAACCGATTGGATAATGTAACACTGCATCGTGCAGGTTGGGCAACCAGATTGTAACTGGTTGTGGTTGGTTTGAGAATTCAGAGATTTATTGAGATACGTACAAACATCATGCCCATACAATTAGAGATGTACACTATTTAACATATTGAAAGAAAGATAATTATAGATTTGTGGAAGTAATCTACTTCTAAGTTAAAATCCCGATGCTTTGCTACGCTCACGATGCGCGAATACACTTCCTCTCGGACGTGAGTTTATAAACGAAACGTTTCTGCCCGGGAGCTCAAATTGAGCTGTACTTCCTCTTGGGTGAGAGATTCGTGTCGTACTGACCATTTCTCCTGAAGGGCAAAGGGGGGGGCTTTGCCAGTACATCGGATGAAGCATAGTTACAATACGCAATATTTTTTGTATCCACTAATTCTTTTTTCTATTATTACAACATTACATTACTGTGATTAGAACCGAGATACCCCGTCAAAGTTTTTGGATATTATGTGGACTGCGATTCTTTTTCTATTATTGCAACTCCACATTCCTGAAGTATACCATAGATCTGAAGTACCTCTTCTCAGGTTTTTAGATATTACGTAGGCGAAATTTATTTTTTGAAAAAATATCTGGCAAATGATTTTTATTGAATTTTAAACACAATCTCAAAGGGTATCCACAACCCCCTCAAGGCCAAAGAAATTGATCAATTACATAGCTATCGTACAGATCGGATTACAGAAAGTACATTGACAGAGAAGCATTATGTTATACAGTGCTCATCGAGCTTCTAACCAAGTACCTATGACTCAAAATCCAGTGTCGCACCCATGATGCTACAGTGGCTTGTTAAACCATTTAAATATCAACTTCAATCTGACAATCGGATGATAAATCTGTCCAAGGCGATTTGATAAATGAGAAGTCTCCAAAGAAAGTAATACAAAAAAAGTTGAATACGTGTGTACCTCTATTTTCTACAAAGCACCAGTCAATTTACACTCATGTCCATAAATTAAGGATAATTCAGAATCCCACAGAAATTGAACTCTAAAATAAAAATTTCACCTGTAGAATTATATCACACATCTTGAAGAAGAATATGCAAATTACAGGAAACACCAGATGGCGCGGATAGTACGTCACAATGACGAGAGTGTAAGAGAGGGGTATATAAGGAATGGTGGCAAAGAAGTAAAATTGTCCACAAGCGCTTTAAAAGACTTTCAGTGCAATAACCGCATAGTTATGGCACAAAGGAAGCATTTGGATGATTTTTACGTAGTAGAATTATCGGACGACTGGAATGGGGACGTACCCAGCTGGAAGTATTCGAGGAACTTGGAATCGCCCAGAGTGTCATCTCCAGGCTTTTTTTTTTGGCAACGATTCCAAGAGGATGGTAATGTGAGTAGATGTTACAGCACAGGTCGCCCCCGAGTTACAACGCCGAATGAGGACCGGTATTTAGCAGTTACTGCCAAAATAAACAGACGGAGCAAAGCATCAGACCTGTCTCGTCGGCTCTCTTCAGCTACCGTTACGACAATTTCAAGGCAGATCGTGTACAGACGCTTAGGGCACATTGGTCTATATGCTCGTAGGCCTGTCAGATGTTACACTTACCGCAACTCACTGTCGCCTGCCATTACCCTGGAGTAGAGAGCATACATTGTGGACACCGCAACAGTGGTCTTGTGTGATGTTTTCCGACTAATCCAGGTTTAGTTAGCAGTCTGAGTCTCGCCGGACTTTCATATGGAGAGCGCCAGATACCCGTTACCATCAAGAGAACACCATTGAACGACACCGTTACGGTGGTGCAGGATGGCTGGTTTGGGGAGGAATTATTCTTGGTTCCAGAACTGACCTGCATGTTCAGAGTGTAACGATGACAGGCCGCATCTATCGGGATGTCATTCTGGAACAACATGTACGTTTGTTTCGGGGCGCCATGGGTGCTGAATTTCTGTTTATGGATGACAACGCCCGTCCTCACCGTGCAAACATTTTAGACGAATGCCTTCAATTGGAGAATATCACCCGTATGGATTGGCCAGCGTACTCACCGGACTTGAATCAATAGAGCATGTGTGGGATATGCTTGGCCGACGAATTACAGCCCGTCAACCCCCTCCCACCTGTCAACCGGAACTTCGGAGGGCATTGCTTGATGAGTGGTGTAATATTCCCCAAGATCAGATTGATAATTTGATACTCAGCATGCCTAGGCGTTGTAAGGCCTGTATTGCATCGTCCGGGAGACATACTCCATATTAACCATCATACTAACCATGTTATACTGTTTTTGTAAATAGGTTCTTTTTGAAATTTGCTCCAGGGAGTAAAAATCGCAATTTTTATTAATTATGTCAAACATATAGCATCTTTTTGCTCTTTACCTTTTGTTTAATAAATAGACTTTACTAATAAGTCAAATTTGTTTTGCTTCTGTCTCTTTCTTTGCCTGAACTTCATTATCCTGAATTTATGGACATGAGTGTAATTCTCATCTTATTCAGATAATCTTTCAAATAATATGAATCTTCATTAGTTAAATATCGTAATTAATTCAAAATCCTAAAGACTGATTATATTTTTCTTATAAGAAACAACCCGTTTTTTACCGATCGCACATTTAAATGCATGAAGTTTCATGCATTAAAATGCGCATCAAAAGTTCGAAAACTAATGAGAAAGGAATGCGGTGCGTCGCTCAGGCTTTGATTTATTGTAACTTGATCGGCAGTTTGAAATCAAACATCGAATCTGCTGTTTTTATTTTTTTCTACAAAACCATCTTTATTCCATTCCATTGCAAAAATAGGGTTGATATAACTACAATATACATACACTGTGGTTAGACATCAGAATTAAAAGTAGGTTTCTCCGATTTCTGTTTTCGCAGCGAAGGAAAAGGTTTCATTTCAGTTCAGTTTTTGATTCCCTGCAATTTCGAAATAAGACATTCTTTCCAAAGATCAATTCCTGTTTGCTTAGCTATATGGAAGAAAAGGTTATGATGCTAACTTCTACTGACAATTTCCCAATATTTAATATATACTTAAAATTACTAAAAATAATATTTCAACTATGCCAGTTTACTAGTACTTTGAGAACATTTTGAAATATCAGGAATAATTATGTAGTTCAGTTACTGTATGTTATACGTATTTTACCATAAATTTTATCTTTAATTATGGAGAATGGTGAAATCAGAAAATAAATATGTATCTAAATAACAGTAAAGTTTTATAAATTGCAAAAATTACTAACATAGAAATATACATTAATGCTGTTGTTGATTTCCAAATGCTGGCCATTTTACCCGAGTCATTTTTCCATTGGTAAGTCAGATATGTATAAGATTCAGGTTACATCAAGAAGAAGATTCTACATTACATTTGCATTATTCCTCCATAATTCTTTTTCAGTTACAGTTATCTCAGAAATGACATTTACGAACTACATCAGTAAATACTTATTGATTAATTATTCTTCTTCATTAGCGCAACAGCCCCATGCTGGGCCAAGACCGTCTGTCTACTAGCAGATTTCAAGACAGGAGATGTTTTCTTTCACGGGGTAGGGTAGTCTGCCCTACGTTTAACAACTATATTTGACCGGGATCTACCTTTTAAAGTGGATTCCGTACCAATACAGGCATCCATGGCATCTCCGGAATTCGAACCCAAAACCGGAGGCACCCGTGCCAGGCCGTTAGTCACTCGGCCCCTTATAGAGTAATATGACTTATATTTTCTCCTTCTTCCCCTATCCCAAAGAAATAACTATAGACTATCCTGCCCATCCCTAGTATAAGCATATCCCATTTGTGTTGTTTTTCATTCGTTGGGTTATGAACCCAGCTACTCTAGTTCTAAATACCAAAGCAATCAGTCTAGCCAAAGATATATTAATATGATTAGTACGATTCTTATAAAAGCTAACATTTTTAAAAATTAAAGATTAATCTAAAGGGCATGAATTATTTTTCAAGGATAAGGTTAAATATTTATAATTTTTTGAAATCTTTTCACAATTCTGCTAAGCCCTAAACTATCACATGCGTAAATATTATACACTGTTGAACTCATAAAGCTCAAAATTGTTAAATAAAATTATTTATTAGATATAAAAATAGAATTATAATTCATTATTATTTATGATAAAATTGTAAGAAAAATTAATGGTATGCTTTTAATTACAATTTTCTTTCAATATCATTGCCGGATAATTTTTTTTTAAATTGCTATCGTAAAATAGGGTTTCTTTCAGTTGCAGCTACGATCAATTCATACGAATAAAAGGATTTAAAATCCATCATCTTACACAATTTTAAAACATTTACGAAAGAAATTAAATTGATTTACCCTTTCCATTCAGTATTCCCGTCAATTTATCTATCCATCAAGTTAATGTGCATTTTGACGGTCTGATACGTGTTGCATTAGGTAATCGCATCACATAACAAAATAATGAAGATTATTTATGCCACAGTGCGCATCTTGAAGCATTCCAGAACACTATTTTCCAAGGGTTGCCACAATGAGTGGGAGGCATATGATGCAAGATGACTCACCGAAAACACTCGCCAAACTGAAACAGATTTTGCAAAATTACACAAGTTATAGAATGATACGATTACGATCGTAAATCGTATCAATTTATTCGATTCCTATCAAATGACAAGATTATTAATCGTGTCAATATTTATTTTAATCGTTTCAAATTACACGATTTATAAATTATTTTATTTTTATTTCTGGTGCTTTAAATTAAAAATAATAAAATTTTATTTTGTAATTTAAATATCGTTCTCTGTCTATAATATTGTATATTCTATCGTTAAATATTGTATTCTATAATATATATTCAAAGGAATATATATAATAGAATATTTCTTTTGATGCAATTTTGTCTATATTCAGACAACTAATCAAGTGGAATATTGACAATCAGCCAAGAGACGTTCAAAAAGAACATCATTGGAGAATCATTGTCATTTACGAAGGATTTTATTTACAATAACAATAATTTAATTTTTAATAAATAAAATTTTAGATTACATGATATTAAAAAATAAAGATTCCATACATACCATATCAAAATAAAGATTCCATACATACCATACCAAAATAAAGATTCCATACATACCATACCAAAATAAAGATTCAAATTATTATACTTTTTTTATTATACTACACCAAAAAAATTCCATACTAACTATTATACTTTTTTCTTTCAAAGCAACTTTGCGCAGTTTATATCTGACTAACATCCTTAATAGGTTATCGATTCATCCATTTCCGCCATTAAACCGGATGTTTATCATTCCACGTGATATGTGGTCAGACTATACTCAAATATTATTTGGTGCATCTCCTAATCTAACTTTTGGATATATTTATAGCAGCTTAGACAAGGATTCTTTCAGAGTCAGAATTACTTCTGCAATATGACAATGACACGCAGAATAATCCTGATCCTTTTAATATTAATATAAATATCTGAAGTTAGTTCATTTAAATATTAATAATTGGATATAAAAAGGAAATAGTTAAATATTTTCATCATATTAAATTTTTATATACAGTCGCTCAAAAATTTTTGCGTATGTGTGATTGTTGTTGAAAAAAAATTAAAAATTTCAATATATTTCCCCAAGAAAAGTGCATTTATTTCATTTAATATAATATAGTTTATTAGATATATTTTTCAAATTTTGAAAATAATAAAAAGTATTTTTAAGTCTTAATAAATCTCACAAATGTTTCGCATATGATTTTAACTGGTATTAAAGTAGTAAGTTGTACACTAATTTTCGATAAAAATTGAGAAATATTTTTAAACGTAGTTAATAAGATAAACTATGTTTAAAAATATTTCACAATTTTGATCGAAAATTCATGTACAACATACTATTTTAATACCAGTATAGTAAATATATGTAACTATATAGGTAACTATCAAATAGAATAGACTGTTTAAAATATTTGTTTTTATGTAGTATATATTTATATAATAAGAAAATCGCCATAACTAGATCCGTCAATAATACATCCATCGAAAGTCAACAAATTATTAATTTGCACTCAGAAAAAGATGGCACTGTTAAAAATTTGATCAGGCTGTTAGTTTAAGTGATATTCGTCCACAGTTTTTTTTTTTTAAATGATAGTCATCCCCTGGTTGTTTTTCATCGTAAGACATTGCAAAAGGCATAATAGATTAAACAATTAATTAAAACTACAAGCTGAAAATGTTATCTCATAACAAAATCATTCGAAAAACAAACGCACATCCAAGATTATCAAATACAAACTTTACAGCAAATTTAAAGAACGTAGAATATGTGTAGCTCAAAAGCAATTCAAATAATAATAAATTCATCATGATGGAATGACAAGAAGGAAATTCTTCATCATACAAGCAAGTGAAAATTATCATTCGTTAGATATGGCGGAGGAAGAGTTATGGCGTGGGAGTAGATGTCATCCTTCATTCTCTGGTGAAGGATGGAGTTGAAATTCGAATTTATTAATGGTACTCTGCATTAGTAAATGTATACTGATATCTCAGACGAATATTTAAGATAATCAGTTTTACAATTTCGGCTTCTAGAGTCCAGAATTTATCTCGTGATAGCAACACTGTCTTCCATGTGCGAAAATGATTGTTTGCAACTGTAAAGAAGTTATTAAATTATCTCCTTAGTGATCATATTTGAATCAACAGAATATATGACCAGAATTTGAAAATGGATTTTGGAAATATAACATTTCTAGAAAGCGACAGCTAAAATCTCAATGCAAAAATGTAGAACAAAAATACGTCCAAAATTTGCAAAAATTACTTTGAATCCATTGTAAAAACTCGTGGATATTAAGAACTGTTTAATGGGACACCTGAAAGAATTTCATCGAATTTAGTAGCTTTTTTCGAAAAAGATTTATATGGTGTGTGTTTAAACTAAGATGTTTCAAATCAATAAATACTGAAAATTTTGTTTAGTAATATTTAATTTTTATAATTGTACACATGAAGCGTCTATTCAAAAACTTTTTGTGAGGTACTATATACAAGGTAGGAAAAAAATTTATTTTCCATAGTTAAATAGAAACCGTAGTTTAGTTAAATTATATTTTTAAAACTTTTAGAAATCTCCTCTTTTTATTAACACATTGTTAATATTAACAAAAATTACAAGAAAATAAAAATAATTTTTATGAAAGTGCTGGACTGCGACATCTATTTCTTTTTCATAAGGATTTACCATTTTCTTTCATTTGGTTTTATATGGCTTAAATATAACAAATCATGTTTAAAAAAAAAAAAAATACATCATTTTTAAAACCAGATGAACCGTAAATAAAATTAAATATTCTAAAAATACGTCAGTTAATAAATCATGTGCTTTTATTTTTATAAATGTTTTTAATTATTTCATTGGAAGACAATAAAAAGAAATTATTTATCTTTTTGAATTTAACATGATGAAAAAAAAAAAATCTTGTGCAGGAGATCGGCTTTTATTCATTATTATTTCAGGGTTTCAAGGGGTTTTTATAAAATTTACTTCGAAGAAAAATTTCTTTGGAATCGCTTTTTAAATTTTATTTTTAATTAAAATTTAACAAAGAAAAATATATGTTGTCTCATCAGAGCTGGACAATGCGGTGTTATATCTATAACATAAATTGATAAAAACTTGTATATTGATAAGGAAAGCAATATTTTTATACGTTACAAAAAGATAAATGACATATTTTATTTTTAAAATTGGAAAATGTACTTACCTGTTAAATTTCATGTTTATAATTTCTTCACTCTTAGGACAATTTTTTATAAATTTAAGAAAATTTTGAATTTTTTAATCCAATCCGCATAAAATTTTCTTTCTTTCTAATGCAGCTGGCAAACACTTAGACAGCATGGTCTTGGATGCCGTAAGGCAAGCGCTGCACAGACGTTACTCACTTTGCATCACCCAGGGGGCGCGTGTAACTTGAAGATAAGTCGCGGACGCAGAGTAATAATGCCCTCGCAATGCTCTACGGTCATATTAGACCGGGACTGACGGTTTAAAGGGATTCGAACCACTACAAACATCCATGGCACCGCCTGGACTCGAACCCGAAACCTGTCGTACCTGGCATGGTGCCAGAGCGCTAGCCACTCGGTCATTCAGGCCCCATCCGCATAAAATTATTACTGTTAAAATAATATTTATGGTACTTTTAATATTAAATCTACATTTATCATTTTTCACGATTAGGAAACAATATAAAGCAGGAAAATTAGATATTATTACACTTCTGTTTTTCATTTATCAATATAAACAGACAAATCTTTAGGAAGTTATAAGTTTTTTCAGTAATTTCTCTACAGATTGTTTTTTTCTATTTATAATAGATTTTTAAATTGTGAAGGATTAAAACAATACAATTTCTTTTTTTCTGTCTAAATTAAAAATTTTATGTCAGATAGAAATATTCTTCCAATATTTTCTACATTTACTGCATTGAATAACGGAAGCAAAAATAGTTTATGTGCATCAAGCCCATCAGAAATCAGATCGCTTAATTTCGTATATCTTAAATTTCATTGGTTCCTATTTTGCCACACCAATATAATAAGTCAACCACACTAAAGTATTATCAAAGCATTAGCCTATCAAACTGCTGCAGTGACTAATGGGAATCGAACCTGAATCTACTTTCCTCGGTGGTTTAAGCAATTAGCTACATGAACAGCCTTTATTTCTTTTTTATTTATCTTAATTTATGATTATCTGTTTACAAGTACAACCTGTTATGGTGAATCATCAAGTCGATGTAATTTTTAACTCATAGTAAATGTATTCCAATAAAAATATCCTGACATAATTTTTGATTCTTTTTTTAAATTGTTTTTTCATCAGAACGACTGAATAATAAATATATATTTGGGGTTATTTTTTCCAAAAGGTAATGAGATTATGGAACTAAGCATTTCAACATTTTCTTGTTAAGTAATTCATAATTTGTTTTACTATGAAAAGAAATTTAAAATTTCCATTTATTCTTCTGAGACTAATAATGGAAAAAATTAGTCTGGCGCATATGATTTTTTCTAGCCTTTCTTTTTTTTTTTTATCTCTATAGAGTAAATAGATTTCTTTATTGATTGTATTACCATAAAAAAAAAAAGCAGAAAAAATATTTTCAACAGATTTCAAAAGAATGCACAGCTTTCAAAAAAATATAAACAGATTTTATAATTATGGTTTCCGAGACGCACAAAAAAACGATCACCCAAATAAATTTTTGATAACTATACTCGAAGATGTTTTCAGTGGCCTTTATTGATCGAACCTTGACTTGAAATGCTTATGGGCATAGCATTCAATTATAGTTGACGGCAAAGTGAGTGAGGGGAAAAAAAAAAACAGGAAAATAAAAAACGATTGACGTTCGCCAAACAGCGATAAACAGACAAATATAGAGAACTCCAACCTCGTCTCTGGCGCCGGTTAGACTGCGGTGAAGAAAGTAATTGCTTCCACGGATCACTTTAATATCGCCGAGGAAGAAATTGCCCCGCTGCCATACTTCATTCCATCCCTCCCCCTTTTCCCGAAGACGCAAGTATTTGCATAACATTCCCGCCAAACAGACGTTTGATTCCATGGAAGTCGCTTTCAAACTTTGGCCGCGAACAAATAATGCCAAAAGACAAACAAAATGGCGAATGATGAAGAGGTGGAGATTCGGCATCGTTGATGAACCCAAATGAAAAGACGTGTGATACATTCCTCAATTACTAGGCATTACACAGGCGTTAAATAGAAAAGTGGAGACGCGAAATATTCCATTTAATTTACCCTCCATGCAATGCTCAAATCGAGCTCTGATTGGCTGGCTGGCTCGGTGCTGACGACAAAAAGGCGGTCATTTGTTGCCATTCGAACGCCCTTTGTTGTTTATAGCATTCTTTATCTTTGTTCTAAAAGTTCGACGCACCCACATATCTCTCCTCATTCCTTTTGTGGTGGATCCACCCACTCCTGTGTGTTCTGTGTTTTTGTTTATTTGTTTATTTATTTTTTTCTTCCATCTTACAAGCTTTCAAAATGAATAACTGGAATGAGTTGCCTGGAAAAGTTTACATTTGGCGAGCTGAAAGATTCATTACATTCTTTCATGGAACTGGAAAAGTTGGAAGGTTCTTTTTTTTTTTTTTATTTTATTTTTATTTATTTAAAGAATGTTGTTAGGGTTGTAATGTAACGCTCTCTCTCCTCTTTGTTGCATTGTTTCCCAAAGAAAAGAAGCAAAATGGATGCAAAACTTCGTTTCGAATCAATTCTTTCGTTAATTAATGCAGTCGTTTTACTTTTCGGTGCAGCAGTCTCTTCTTATCTTTGTGACAAAGATGTCCCTAAATTTGAATACATAAATGTTTCTTGGCGGTGGGAAATCCATACTCTCATAACTTTCGTAGGAATAATTACTTTTCAACGAATTAAAAGACGAATTTGCATTATGTTTAAAGACAACAAAAGCATTAAATATTTCTCATAAATCTACACTCCGTTTAATTCAAGCTTTATTTTCTCCTAAAATAATAAATAAAATTTATAACAAACTCACATGTTTATTAAATTATTAGTTTGTTCATATTGAAAAGATAAAAGAATAAAGAATAAAAAAAACAGGTGTTTATTTATTGCATATAAAATAAAAGAAATGTTTACAAATGAAAAATTTAATAAACTAATATAATTTTTAAATTTAAATACATCTTCTTCATTAGCGCAACAGCCCCTTGGTAAACCTAGGCCATTTGCGTAGCATCAAATATATATATATATACATACAAGAAAATTTGTTTCAGTTCGTTGCTGAATAAGATAATCTATTTAAATTTCTAATTCCATTATAAAAAGGAAAACAAGTTTTTTAAAATAAATTTAAAATTTCAAAATAATGAAATGGATATGTCATTACAACAGTTATACTCAATTTAAAAATAGTAGAAATTTCTTTTAAAAATTCAGAATTTCTTTTCAATTTATACTCATTAATTATTGTTATTATTATTGATTATTTTTATAAGATACTTGATAAAAGTGCTTAAAGACTTTTATTTTCTAGATTTTTTTTTATCTTCTGTGATTCTTCAAATAAGCTGCTTATACAATTCAACATTTATTTTATCATAATTGTTAGTAAATACTAATAGTCCTGTCATAATTTTCTTAGTCCTGTCATAATTTTCTTGGAATAAAAAATAATAATTTTTGTAGACAATTTTTTAACAGTATCTTTAAAGTTTGAAGAAGTTAAAGAAAGAACGAGAGGAAAGCTACTCTGAAAACAATAACCGGAACAAATATGTAGATAAAGAACTGTTTATATAAAAGGGGCAAATTAAATCAAAATAAGTCGTTCAAATGAATATCAAATCGTGCAAAATGAATGGTTCTAATGAATATCAAATCGTTCGAAATGAATGGTTCAATTGAATATCGAACCGTTTAAAATGAATCATTCAAATGAATATGAAATCGTTCGAAATGAGTCGTTCAAATGAATATAAAATCGTTTAAAATGAGTGGTTCAAATGAATATCAAACGGTTTAAAATGAGTGGTTCAAATGAATATTAAATCGTTCAAATATCAAATCGTTTAAAATGATACGTTCAAATAAATATCAAATCGTTCAAAATGAGTCATTCAAACGAATATTAAATTGTTCGAAATGAATATTCTCACAAAAGTGCAATATTTCATCCACAATTTTTGCAGCATATATTAACAAAAATCTACTTTTAAAAAGTTGTAATTCATAATTTAAAAAACATTTAGATGCTTTTACACAAACATATATTATTGCATTTTTGTATACTTTGGTTTCTAAACTGCAACACATTGCTATTTAAATATTTATTATTATAAAATTCTTATATTTAAACCTTGGATACACGGTGCATAAAATTCCAGCAACGACTATATTTAAATGCTTTTAGTCTTTTTCTATAAAATATGCATTCGATCTATTTGTCCACATAATGCGAAATCCATTAGACCCAATCCAAACAATTTAAGTAAGCACCTCAATCACTTAATAAACACATGACGCCACAACTGATAACCCAACCTAATAATCACTCGCATTCGCTGTTATAATTAATACCTAACTCGAAATGAGATTTATTCCTAAATCCCTTACTACTTGGCGACGAAAGCGAAATTTCAATATCCTTAATGCACTTCTTCAACAATGGGCTGGAATCGTCCTTGCCTATTCCCCGAACACGAACTATAAATGTCAAATATTGAACTCACGTTCGGCTTCAAATATCACTGTAGTCCTGCAGTTAATGCAGACATTATAGTACACGGTATAACACACAGCTTAGAGGCAACATTAACGCACAATGAGCAAATACGCAGACGATTTCGTGGCCCTAGCTCATATATGTGATTGGCCGGGCAATAGAATTGCTTCGTGGTTGCCTTGTCCGCATAGAATAAGCCTCCGGATATCTTGGCTAATTAAATATAGAAAGGGTGCTTCTAGCGAAGGCAGCTCCTGGTTTTCTCAGATGAAGACTTTATTTTCTTTCTTTTTTTTTGGTTCTGTTTTCCTTCGGTTTGTTTTTTCCCGCCCTTTTTTTATGCTGCTTGACTTTTCCGCGGTATGTTGGTGTTCGTTTTCGGAATTATTGGTCATTTTTAGTTATTTCTGGGGCACACATAGCAAAACATATTGCTGTGTCAGGACCTAGTGTCAGCTGAGTTCGGTTTTGTTTAGTGGGATAATCAAATTGCGCAATAATAATCAAGAATATAACTTGGTAATTGAATTTGGGGACACAGTAAATTGAAGATGATACCATTTTATTTTCTTCTCGTATTGGCACTATTTAGCCTCATTTGTTATCTAAAGATAATGCATTAAATAATAACTAACTAGTTAATTTTATCATTTTTCCCATTCAAAAGAATTTAGTAATTTATAAAAATTTTATATTATTAATATATTTTTTTTTATATTATTAACATATTTTTTTTATTATTAATATATTTTTTTATTACTAATATTTTTTTATATTATTAATATTTCTTTTATTTTTTTATTTTTTCAGACTGAACGATTGTTGTAAATTGTGGATATTTTGTAAAAAAAAATTACATTCTAAAATTTTATTAATTAATCTCTTTCATAAAATAAAGTTTATTTTAAGAAGTAACTTGAATTACGTAGATGATTATACTTCTTGTCTTGAAATATTAAAAATTTAAACTATTATATTATTATTTATTGAAATAATACAATTGAGAGACTTTGAGATAATCAAATTGTGCAATAATAACCACGAATAAAATTTGGTAATTTAATTTGGAGACACAATAAATTGCATATGATATCATTTTTTTCAATTCCTTGTATTAGCTCATACTCTCCCTATATATGTATCTTGTTCAAATTTTCAATCTTTCATAAAATACTTTTTATTCATCCACTCAAGTTCAAATACCATTTTTTTTAACTTGTAGTGAATGACACTTGATGTTAATATAGTTTTTTCAAATATTAATTCAGTCATTCAATTTAATTAATTCATTTTTAGTATTTTTAGATTTAAGTTGCATATATCTACCAATAGATGGCGCCAGATAAACTTGCAAAAATGAATGAAAATTATTTATAAAAGGACTTTCTGCAATATAGTGAAAAATCAGTAAGAATTTACTTAATTTTTTTTTTTTTTTTTTATATATTACTTGTTTCTTCTCGTATTGGCACGATTCAGCCTCATTTCATATCTAAAGATATTGCATTAAATAATAACTAGTAATTAATGTTAGTTGATTTAATTATTTTTTTTTATTCAAAGTATTAAGTAATTTATAAAATTATAAATATTATTATTATTTTTATATTATTAATATTATTAATATTTTTATATTATTAATATTTTTCTTATTTTTATATTATTAATATTTTTTTTATTTTTTATTTTTTACAGACTAAACGATTGTTGTAAATTGAAGATATTTTGAAAAAAATTGTGTTTTAAAATTTTATCCAAGCTTTTTTTTTCATAAGAAAAGTTTATTTTTAAATGTAACGTGAATTATGTGGAGAATTATTCTCCCCGACTTAAAATTTAAAGCCTTAATAAATTTAAACTATTCTAATTAACAAAAATAAATGATAAACTGTGCAATTAATATTTTTTGTAAAAATTAATTAGCATTTTAAAGGAATCTTAACAAAGAAATTTTTAAAAACTGAAAACGAAGGACTAGAATAAAGCAATGGCAAATAAAAAAATGTAGCATTTTTAAATATATAATAGTTAAAAAAATTTTAAAAATGAAAGTAAAGGAAAATAATTGATCTAAAGTGCATTTTATCGTATATTCTAATTCGTAAAACTACTGCACGCTTATGTACACATTTAGTTAGCACATGTTTTAAATAAATATTTTATATAATAATTTCAAATTCATTGTACAATTAATAATAAAACTTCATCAAAATTTTGGAACCAGAACATAACATTGATTTCAAAATTAAATTTTCATACAAAGAGTATGCAAATACATATATGCACCACTGGAAATGAAAGTATTGATTTAATCTGATAAAACTTCAGTTTAAAAGGCCAGATATAAAAGGTTTTATACCCTCAGTAACATCAATTCGCCTATACAGATTCAGATGCAGACATTGGATGTGTAAATTATGTTAACATTTCGAAACTTAGATTCATTCTTTTTAACCACATTTTGCCACCCTTCTTAACATCTTGATTTAATATGTATTGTCCCTTTTCAAGCAAATTATACAATTTGGTATATTTTAAATTCCTCTTCCAAATTATACATTTTGACATGCTGGAAATCCGGTCCCTGATATGAAATAATATTTTTCACAAATTATACTCTGCTTCAACAAGCTTCAAGATCAACAAGTCTAATAAAGCACGTATTACCAACACACCAGGAAAGAAATTTTGTATTTATATTACTGAAAATTACTCCATAAATTTTAGTTGATGTTTTTTTCCATAAAACACTCTCTTGTGAATATATAGCAGTATGATAAATGTTTGTTATCACACTAGTGATAATAAACATAAATGTTTATTATCACTCTCATTGAAAAACAAGTAATATAATTTTTTTTTTTAAAGTCAATTCCTACTTTTTCACTATTACAGAAAGTCCTTCATAAATAATTTTCATTCTTTTTTAAGTTTATCTGGCACCATCTATTGGCAGATATATGCAACTTAAATCTAAGAAAAACTAAAATTAATGAATTAAATTTAATTACTGAATTAATATTTGAAAAAAACTGTATTCACATCCAGTGTCATCCACTACAAGTTAAAAAAATGTATTTGAGCTTGGTG
Source organism: Caerostris extrusa (assembly GCA_021605095.1). NCBI lineage: Eukaryota > Metazoa > Arthropoda > Arachnida > Araneae > Araneidae > Caerostris > Caerostris extrusa. Next base: position 75,667 of record BPLR01014650.1, read on the forward strand.
GATGAATAAAAATATTTTATTAACAATTGAAAATTTGAACAAGATATATATAGGGAGAGTGTGAGCTTAAAGAAGGAATTGAATAAAAAATACCCAGTACTAAGGTAGCGAAATTAAACAGTTTTAGTAATTTTTTTGTTAAGGCAGAAAAGTTATATATAAAAAATTATTATATTATATTTACAATAAAAAATTAAATTTACTGTTAAAAATAGATTAATTCGCAGTCAGTGGTGGGTCAATCAATTCTTCTTAGACTTAGACTAAAATCAATTCTCTCTATTCTTCTTCAAATTCTAGGCCACCTTTAATCTCCTGTTCAACAAACAAATCTCAGACATTTCAGGGAAAAACATTTGGTTTGGGACTCCACTTTAAAGCACTTCTTATGGCATACATCAACATTATTTACTTTGTACAATAAAAATCATTAAATTCAACTAAAAATTAAATTCATCATAATACTTTTTGTCCTTAAAAGCTTTGCCAAACTTAGGTAGCTTGTATGTCACTCTTCGTGCAAATTAAACACGCATCTTCAATCCACAAATTCTTTTCTGGTGTTATGGGGTTAATAGACATCGAATATTTTTAATATTTTTCGGGTCTCTAGAAAATATTTTAAATGTGCACCATTTATTTTTCACGACGAAAATGTATAAACATTTTCCTAAAATTTAAAAAAAAAAACTTAAATGTACTTTTTAATCCACTAATGCATTATTTCTTCCTTTTTTGAGAAGTAAAAAATTGCTGAATTCACGAAACACAACTGAATATGTTAATGTGTTGTATTCAATAAATTGTTTAATACAGCCTGGTGCAAGAAAAGAATTTAAAACTAGAAACTTGACACAAATTGTCATTTTTTTCTTTTTAAGATAAACATCAATGAAATTGAATACCTTCAGAAAAAAAAAGTTTGACGAATAGTCTAATTTAAGAAGCCTGTCAGTCTTAATTCAATTCTAGACACATACATCATCAATTCAATTTCTCATGCAAATTAAGCGTCACTCTTCCATTACTTATTTTTAAAATTCAATTTCATCATTCCATTCTCCCAAATTCAAGATAGCACTAGACGAAAAAAAAAAAAAATACTAAATTTTAGAACTTGATGCATTATTCACTAATACTATATGACTCATCAATATCAACGTAAAATCTGGACAGAAAAAAATTCCATACAGGATCTTTTCTTTTCCAGTGTCAAAACAGTGAGAACATCATCAGATAAAACGGGGTCCCACTCTTCTGGCAGCAGGGCCGTGGCTTAGGAAAGCATTCAAGGATCGTTGCTTATCGGCGCAAAAGCAACAAATTGTGACGGTTCTTTAGAAGGAGATATATCGCCTTCTTACCAAAGGAGGGAGGGGTCAACTTTTCCTTTTATAAAAAGGATCTTCTTCTCGCATTTTATTCTTCATTCCGTTCTTCCGTCTTCCCTTTTGTGTCGCCACAACAACATCCCACATTTATGAGGCCACTTCCAGGATTGCCATTGGTAGGGGTAGGGAGGGGAAGGAAATGAGATTCATGAATATGGTTTGCTCTGGAGTTGAATGAGATTCATGAGATGATGCTCAGAGGGTTGGAAACACTCACTCGATGGGTGATTATTATTGCCCATTATGGGTTAGTCGTGATTGTATTTCTTGCTTCTCTGCTTCTGGAAATGTTCTACAAGAGGATTCAGTATTTTATAGCTCTTCTTCTAAAAATATTGTTTATAGTAATAAAGATTATGTACGTATTTTATCTTTGCAATTTTAATAATTTTAAATAAAAATTGCCATGGTAACTGTAATACTGTGAACTGTGTAGCATATTATTATCAAAATACTTATGGCATCAGTAAATTCTTTTTAGTAAAATCGTACAACAAAAGCATTTAATTAATATACAAAAATAAAAAATAAATATATATTTAAAAGTATAATTGTCAGTAATAAAGTATTTTTATTATTTTTTCTTTTCATTTAAATCTACTTTTTTGTTTTTATAATTTAGTCGTAAGTACAACAATATTTTAAAAATGATGAAACAATAAAAGAAATCAAATTTTCAAAATAAATCTCAATGATTTCAAAGAAAATAACAAAAGGGTTATCAACTTGCTAAATTGTGCAACGTTTTCAATAAACTATGATTAACCCAGCTAAAAGGTGTTCTATGTTAAAACAAATAGTTTATTTTTTTTTTTATATATTTTTTGTGTTAAAAATAATCAGTATTCAACACAGTTAAAAGCACATATCCGAGTTTTAGGTATCTATTCTAAATGTGTTTCTAATCAATTATCTATTCTAAATGCTTTATTTCATTTCAAAACCCTTTTGGATGCAGAAATTGATACTTAGGTTTCAATGGAAATATTAGTTATAATTTCTAATTTTGTATTAAATTTAAAAAAATATATTGTTGACTATTTAACTTTATTTCAAAAATATAAAAATAAATTAATCTTAATAATAAATAAATTAATAAAATCTTAATCTTCTCGAATTAATAAACAGTCTCTATACGATTAAGCTTCAGTGTAATTATGCTTAATGGCAGTTTTAATAAAATTTTATAGAGTGTTTTTAAAACGAGAAAAAGCGGCAAATAATAATATCTTCAATTTGAGATCACCTCTAATTTCCTTTATTGTTTACTGTTTGTTTTAATAGTATAAATTTTTAACTAATTAAATAGTTTTTACTTTCATGTTACCTTGAAATATGTATAAAAGATACTGGGAAATCAGCAATTGTATTCATATCAAAGATTAAAGTATTAATTCAATTCGTATGTTAATCCCTGCCAGTT